>JAJTUC010000003.1:1862273-1908695 GCA_036971365.1 Dactylellina leptospora
CATGGGACATGTGGAGAGAAAAAAAAAAAAAATCTCCAACATCCTTTACAATTGACCCCGCCGCGCCGTAGACAGACATCGTCTCTCCTTCTCCTCATTTCCCTACCCTTTGTCGCCTGGTAGAGAGCGCATTTGTTCCTTTCTCGGGCTTTCGTCCTTCTCGTCCAAAACCTCCCCTCCAACCTGTCAGACTCGCAGGTCGACTTCCTTCTGTTGTTCCGATTGTGGTATTTCCCGCAAATTTTATACGAGAATCGCATATAAACGAGAGCAAGAGATCGAACCAGACGCACAAAATGTCGCCGGTTCTCCATTCATCTGGCACTTCGGCCAAGCAAGTCCAGCGGGAATCTGGCACAGCTCGTATCCTAGGCTCAGGTTAGTTCGAGATTGAAGAGATCTAAATACATGTTATGGTCCATATAATAGCATGCGCTAAACATTTTGCTTGGGTGATCTATTAGGTACCGCTGGTATTGCTGAACTGGCTATCTTCCATCCGGTAAATCCAATACTCGCATTGCCAATTGATGTACTCGTTAATTCCGCAAGCTCCCTAACAATATGAACCGTAGGTCGACACTATTGCAAAACGTCTCATGTCAAATTATGGCAAGATCACATCAACCACTCAGCTTAACACCGTAATCTTCAAAGATCACGCAACCGCCCCAATCGGACGAAAATTGATTTCTCTCTTCCCAGGTTTGGGATACGCCGCTGGTTACAAGGTTTCCCAGAGAATATACAAGTACGGTGGTCAGCCATACGTTAAGGACTATCTTTCCAAGCATCATGGAGATGCGTTTGATAATGCATTTGGCAAGGGCACTGGAAAGGCCATCATGTATGCTACTGCTGGAAGGTATGTATCCACTGTACCCGTCTTTCTTGCCCTGCTCTCGTGTGCTCACTCATTTTACATAGTATCATCGGAATCGGCGAGATTGTTTTACTTCCGCTAGACGTCTTGAAGATCAAGAGGCAAACAAACCCCGAGGCTTTCCGTGGAAGAGGCCTTTTTAGAATTATTAAAGATGAAGGCTTTGGTCTTTACAGAGGTTGGGGCTGGACCGCCGCCCGAAATGCGCCTGGCAGTTTTGCTGTACGTTGAATCTTAAATCCCGTCAATGATTTCTTAAACTAACAAAGTCAAAGCTGTTTGGTGGAAGCGCATTCGCAAAAGAATTCCTCTTCGATCTCAAGGACTATAACAAAGCCACATGGGGGCAGAACTTTGTTGCCTCGATATCCGGTGCGGCAGCATCCCTCATCGTTTCCGCTCCTTTAGATGTCATCAAAACTAGGATTCAGAACCGAAATTTTGAAAATCCTGAAAGCGGTTTTAGAATTGTCGCCAGTATGGTGAAAAATGAAGGTAAATACTTAATTTCATACAGCTCCCGCACCTATCTTTGAACGGCCGCTAAAATACCATGCCATGTTCTAGGCTTCACTTCCTTTTTTAAGGGATTGACTCCAAAACTGCTTATGACCGGTCCGAAGCTCGTTTTTTCATTTTGGCTTGCACAAACCTTGATACCAGCGTTTGGTACCATCGTTTAAAACCTGAAACCCCTTTACTTCTCAAGTATTATGATGATGACAATGGCGACGACAGCGTACATGATCCCGAAGCTTGTACGCTATGTAAATAGAATACCCTCAATCTCTTTGGTAAAATCTCCGCAAAACGTTTCCCCGTTTCCCCGTTTCCTTCTTTTCCTCTTAGCGTGGACTATTTAATACTTATACTTTCTTTTGTACCTGGTGAGAATAAAAACCGAGGGTGGATTCCTTACACGTTCTCTCTGGTTTGATGTTCGTACACCTTTCTATTGTATATGGCTCGGGCAATGTAAAATACATCGGGTTATTAGGTCGATGGTCAAATTACATCAGGAAGTGGCACATATTGAAGTTCTACGGATGATAGCATCGCTATGAACAAGCGTGCTATATATGCTCATTTATTAACCGTAAGTTCGAAGTATGATCTGTATGTACATGGAAGATGCATTGCGATGGGGAGGATTCGAAGAAAATCATACATTTGTTGAACTTCATATCATAGCCTATAATCAAGGAATTAGCGTGATAATGAGAGACGAGATTCGCTGATGAATTGTTTGATCTTGTCGATATCCTGTTTGCCATTCGTTTCGACGCCACTGCTAACATCAACACCGCCTAGTCCATTGTCAGCACCACCAAGCTTCTTTATGACGTCTCCAACGTTATCTGGTGTCAGGCCACCAGCGAGAAGTGGCACTACGCCAGAAGATAGAACCCTTTTGACTTCAGCGAGATCGAGAGAGCTTCCAGTACCACCAGTTCCGGCGTCTAGGAGCGCCGCAACGTGATAACCGCGAGTTGCGAGACCCGCTTCGGCGGGCTTGAAAGCGTGAATCACTGGTACGGGTATTAGATTTGCCCACTCTAGTGGCTCGTTACCATGAAGCTGGACGATGTCTAGTGACAATTGCTTGACATTTTGGAGAATGTAGGCGAGTGGTTGATTTTGGAATACACCAACGAGCAGTGTGCGCTTTGGGTGCGATATAGTGTTAGAATTATGATGCTTGAAAAAGTCTTTCGTTGTGTAATCCTTTTCAGAGTCTGAAGATTCTAGGCACGAACTGGTGCCTCCCTTGGGCGTGATTTTGAGCACGTCGGAGATTTTGGAGGCTGTATCCAGGTCTACGCATCTTCTTGAACCTTCAACGAGAATGATACCGACGAGATCTGCGCCGTGTTCCGCTGCAGTTTGTGCGGCTTCAACCGATCTTGTTCCACAAATTTTGACGATAAGAGTTCTCTGTGTAAGTGTAGAGATATGTAAGGGCTCTGCAGACATGAGTTTTTCGATAAATAGCTTAGGGTTCTCGCCGGCTCTCATCAGACTCTCACCGACCAGAACAGCATGGGCGCCATCTTTCTCGTATCTCTCAACGTCCCTGCGTTCTGATATTCCACTGAGTGCAATAAGAACTGTGTCTTTTGGAACCATAGAAACGAGAGAGCTTGTCGTCCCTAGATCGACATTGAAAGAGTGAAGGTCACGGTTATTTACCCCGATAACCTTTGCATTCATTTTGAGTGCCCTTTCCATTTCCGGGCCACTACTAACCTCTACGAGAGGTTCCATACCTAAGCTTTGTGAATAGTGGTACAGCCGGAGCAATAAATCATCAGTAAGCATCTTGACTATAAGGAGAACAGTATCTGCGCCGGCTAAACGTGCTTCAAGAATTTGATATTCATCAAATATGAACTCCTTGCGAAGAATTGCGGGACGGTTGACAAGGCCATCAACTGCAGAACGAGCGGCTCTCATGTCTTCGAGCGAGCCCTTGAACCACTCGGGCTCCGTCAAGACCGAGATGGCGGCGGCGCCTGCCAACGCATATCGTCGTGCTTGTATTGCCGCATTCGTATTGATGTCGATTATTCCTTTTGACGGTGATGCTCGCTTGACTTCCGCGAGGAGGGAGAGCGGGTACGGTGATTGATTTAGGCGTTGGACAAAATCTATGAGCGGAGGGGCAAGATCCAGCTCGAGCAATTGCTGTAGGTCTTGAGGTCGCTGCCCTGGCATTTGTTTCTGAGCAGCTAACTTCCGTTTTCGATCTATATATATTTTATCCAAGATTGAAGGAGCTGCGGAAGATGAGTCTTGATCGAGTTTACGGGAACGTCTCCATTCTTCGTAAGCCATACTGTGACCGACCTCTCCTGTAATAGATGGGTCATTCTCGGACCATTTCCCACCCGTCCATTTTAAAAAATTCCGGAACAGCTGGCGCCCGGCTAAGGTCAAGATGCTCTCAGGATGATATTGAACGCCTTCAATGACGTATTCTTTGTGACGAACGCCCATTATGACGCCTTTATCACCGGTCCAAGAGGTGACTTCCAGACAATCAGGAAGGGTTTCGTATGTACCAGCGAGGGAGTGGTATCTGGTCACGGGGATGGATTGTTCCAGACTTTTGTAGACGCCGAAGTCATCGTGTAGGATTTCAGACGTCTTTCCGTGAAGAATTTCGTTAGCAGATGCTACTGTGCCGCCAAAGGTTGTGTACATGCATTGCCTTGTTTCAGTCGGAGGGTGTTAGATGTGGACGGCATAGTTTGTGATGCGGCAGGTGTAGACTTACTGCCCCATGCAGACTCCCAGTATTGGGATCTTACCAGCAAAATGCTTGATAGCATCGCTGCTGATGCCGGAGTCTGTGAGCGGATGACCAGGTCCAGGCGAGACTACAAGCTGAGTTGGATTTTTGGCGATGAGTTCATCCAAGGTAATTTTATCATTGCGAACAACTTGGACGGTGGCGCCTTCGAGAAAAAGGTATTGGGATACGTTGTAAGTGAAGGAGTCATAGTTGTCGATGAGAATTAGGTTTGAAGCATGGGGAAGCTTTGGCTGAGGGTCGTCATGACTAAGGACGGTAGCCTGGAAGGTCGACATGGCGTGGATAAGTGGGACCGAGCTGCAATGGGGATTTGATGAGGCCAAGGAGATATGGTAGGGGAGGGAACGGTGATGGGGATGGGGATGGTGAGGTTGGAGTGAGTTCGGTCGAAAGGTCTCACCGACGTCTGCGGCACCCGGATCAATATAATTTTTGCGAAATAAGAGGCAAAGGCACCGGACCGCGACCCCGACTCGCCCGTCATGTCTGCGTATGACTGCAGAAGGGAGATAGCTCGAGTGGACAGATGAGGTTCCGATATCGCGGGCTGGTTCAGGAATTCCTAGACCGCCCAGACCTCCCCGGGACCCCGGGGAAACCATGGGACACAGGGGAACACCACGGGGCACCGGGAACAACATCGCGGGCTCCGGGCGCCGGACGCGCCAACCAACACAACCGCGCAGCCGCACCAGCCATCACGCGTCGTCGCTCTCCTCGTCGTCGCTGCTGTCACCGCCCTTCTCTCCCATGATTCGCTCACCGCCATAATACACCTCCACCACCACCGCACCTTGACCCTCTCATCCGATTGACTGTCTCGCAATCATATCCCGCGCGCCCAACATGGCCGCCACCAACGGCATATCTCCAGCGACTCGCTACCTATCGAGCAGGACTTTCGACTCTGCCATCGAAGATGCTTTGAAGAACAATACGCCGCTGCTGTTAGTTTCCTCGCCGATTCCACTCGCTACATCACTGATCTTACTGACCGCGGGACTGCTAGATCATGGAGATCGGCCCTTTACCGATTGACCACTCCTTCACGCTCATCCGTAGCCGTTCGAAATTTGAAGAGCTGGCTTTTATCTTCTCCCCAATTGGCATCGCTTGCAAACTCATACGCCGTTGTCCCACCGTCTAATGCTGCCAGCAAACAAGCCTTTGAGACCAAAACCGCCATGATCAATATAACGGCAGACACTATACTCCCTGTCTCGGATATCAAGCAGGACGCTTTGCAACTCAGCAAAGCCCTAGATCTCGATGAATTGGAAGCCCTCAGGATCTGCATCCTGGAGTTCCAGGAAAGGAGCCCCTCTTTGCCTTCCACCTCGGTTGATTCGGCCGAAGTACCTCCAAATCTCCTCACGATGTCCATGTTCACTAAATCTACCGTCAACGCAAACTCCGGTGCGAGCAAGAACTCCGCAATAGAGACTGCTAGAAAGGCTCGCCAAGTCAAATTGTTTTTTTCAGAACGAAGGTATAGGATCAAAGTCGCCACCGCGCTAATACGAATTATCGTTGAATACGATACCAAATCGTCTCGTAAAAGCTCGTTTTATGGAACGGCAAAAAAAATCCTCAAACGGATGGTCCTTGATGGCAAGAAAGATGGTAAACCCGGCTTCGTAGAGTCATTGATCAATGACATCAACCAAGCTATGACTGCTAGCGCCATACCTAAGTTCTATGTGGAGGGGAGATCCCATTCCGAGTTGCTGAAAGGGCGGGAAGACTGGGAACGGCAGGTATGTCAAATTAGTTATTTGGAAACAGATCTATCTATCTATCTATCTATCAACAATTTGCTGACCCCACATTCAATCAGGTTTTGATGAACATCTATCACCTGCTACAGTTTCTCTTTATACTCATTTATCGACCCATATCACCGTCCGGGACAATTGTCTCTCGTTGGTACCAATGCATGGGCTCTAATAGCTTCATGACAGATCAGAAATTTGTAATGGCCTCCAGCCTACCTTTTCCCTCACCATAGGCATCGAATTACTAACGGAGAATAATATCTAGCTAAGCAAGCCGTTCAATTCGACACACCAAGCCATCGTTAACTCGATAATTCCTCTAGGTGCAATAATATCTGTTGAGATGCTTTCGGTCGGATCCCTGGAGGCTCTCGTCAATGGCTATATACCGGAAAATCTAAGGAATGAGATAGACTCATCTCCATCCTTCTACTTAGAAGATCCAGAAGCCGCTGGCTTGGTTCATGATGTGCTTCTCGAATATGTGGGGGAGAAGTGCTACCTGCCAGCCTCTCTGGCCGGTTGGGCGTGGGCTATCATACTAGCTACATATAGCAATGTTTCTGATGACGAGACCGACACCGAAAGCAAGAACGGTCAAATCCTTAAGCAGGTAAACAAAACTTTGGGAGGCATTATGTCGTCCTCCACACAGGCTGAAGGACCCGCCTTATTTATTGCTAAGAAAGCGTTAAAATCAAATTTGTTGAGTACTATTGAAAATTTTATAAATGGCGCATCTAGTGGGAGCGGGTGGTCAGTCCACGCGGAAGAGGATGGCGAAAAGATGCGCCGTATTCTCGCTGGATTGATGCGTGTGGGTATGGATTTACTCGACTGGGAAGCCAACGCAATACAAGCGTTCATTACCACACACGCCGAAAAAAGAGCCGAACTATACCTTGAGAGCACACATTTAACAGAGGATGAGGAGGAAGAAGAAATAGATGATGATGCCGCGAGTGCTTTAGAGGTTGCGAAAGCTTCGGAGGTTTCGCTTGCGCGAAACTTGTGGTCTGACAAAATAGCAATTGAGAAAACGATTCACATTGCAAGGGCCCGCTTCCCGTACGAAAGTCTACCATTTTGTGCTCTTTTAAACGCTACGACACCCCGCAAAATCATTGACGAACCTTATAACCTAAGTTTCAAGTATCTTGAAACTCAAATGGAGTCTTTTACTTACGTCTTGCCAGTCAATTTCCGCGGTACGGAGGTAGATGAGAATGACGCCAGTAAAATCGTCCTCCTTGAGGATCTTCTGGTAGTTGAGAGTCGACGAGAGGATGCAGGCGGTTCATTCGTTCTTCCAGCTGGGATCTTTGGGAAAATCGTCAGTAGTAGTGTCAGTCCTCCAGTCGTACGATGGGACTACAAATATTCCGGTATTGAGTTTCTTGGTAGGCTGCTTGAGAAAGTCCTGCTCGATGAATCATTCGTCGATTCGGGGCTCGCCATAGAGATACTGGGCATATTTGATAGCATTCTAGCATCTTATCGTGGGGTACCACCGAATGTCGCCGAGACCCTGGATGATAGCTTCTCAGCCACCAAGTTGCTCGAAGATGCAAGCAACAATTTAGCACCAAACAGCGATATCCTCAGTGTCATCCTTGATCTTTTTGAGGCGGCTTTACCATTCTCTGTCGCTGCTAAGTCAGTCGAACTTGCGACTGCCTGCCTACGCATTATCACCACTTTGATTGAGATCGTCCCTGGGAGGATATGGCCTCTCTTGGGACGGTCATCTCTCCTAGAAAGAAACGGACGCGGCGGTTTGCTTAGCAAAATCTTGGAATCCGTCGAGATAGTTCGGGGAGACTATACCTTTCTTCTTACCGCTTTTTCTATGTACGAAACATTATTATCTGATGCTATCGCTGGTGTGGTGTTTAGCGGGACTATAGGGTCACCAGGTAGCATAGTCTCCGGATCTGGAGTTGGCTCGGGAGTAAGCAGGGAGATGCAAACGTCCATCTTACAAGATTGGACGAGGTTCTGGTGCTCCGTTTTTGAGAGCTTTACAACTTGGAAATATCTACGTGTCAGCCAACGACTTACTTTAAACTCCAGGCTGTGCAAATCCTTTGGCCGGATTCTCACCACGGTGTACGGTGTTGCATCCGACGAGAACGAAGGCTACGGCCTCTTTGAAGGATTAGCTTCTTCCGCATCGATAATATGCGACTTTTTCCTCAGCAAATCTCAAACACCAACTATTGACCCTTTGCTCATCTCCATCAATGAAGGTTTAGAAACGATTGAATCGACGGTCCACAATCTATTCATTGCGGAGTGGATCGCAAATGTTACTACTTCCTTGCGATTTGGAGCCACTGTACTCAAAGTTCAACATTTACAAAAAAGAACGCCTAGTCACCTCGAACGGGCACTCTACGAAAGATCACTTGACCTCATCGCTTTATACGAAGTGGATGATCATTACCGACAACCTGTAATTGACATCTTAGATAGTCTAGTAAGTGGTTCGGATCTTTGGGTAGGAGAACCTCCTTCTATTCTTGGATACATACGACCTTCAGGTGCAAATCAATTGGTGGAGCTGCTTCAGAGACTCGGGGGTAGATTAGGCGATGAAGAACTTGAGGCTTCTATCTGGGGATTTTTTTGCACCGTCATCGCCAATAAACAACAGGGACTCTCAATTAAATTGGTTACAGGTAACAATCTTGAAATCCCAACCAACAGAGAACAGCTATCTCAGAAATCTGGAAACCCTGCGAAGTCTATGCTGGCGCTTGCACTAGAGATTCTCGTCAATATCAACGGTCTTCCTGCTTCTCTCTTACTTCCGACACTGCAGGCTGTGTCCATAGCCCAAGACTTCTGGGGCCCGATTATTTCCCACCTTCCCGAATACCCCGTCTTCCTCAAAGCAATTACGGGCTATATCGAAAACTTGCAGATAAACTATTCCGCAAGAGACTCGCGAGCGATCACCGAGAGTTGCAACAAAGCCGCTGCTGCGGCCCATATATCACAGATACTCACGATGCATTTGTATCAGTCAAGAACTACAAAAGCGTCGAATCAGGATCAAAAAACAAGGCAGTTCTTCGAATCGTTATTCTCTAAACTTAAATTCTATTTAGAGAATGGGGTCAGCATCAGGGGCTATAAACCCAGCATGCATGGTCTTCTCGCTTTCAATTTTCGGAATAAATGGCCTTGCTGTCATCTCGAGAACTTTCGTAAAAGTATAATGCAAGAGAGGCGCTATGGTGTCAACTACTTCTATGACATTAAGCTAGCAGAGCAAATCTTGAACTGGGACCGTGGTTGGAATAGTGTAGTAACCAGGCGCTCAAGTGATAAAGTCGTCGAAACTAGGTCTGGTTTTAGGGTGGATGTAGAGTCAGTGAATCTCAATCTGGCGCTGATCGACTCACAAGTTGTAAGTTCACTTTGAATTCTAACGAAATATTCATTACGTTTGCTGACCCTAGGTTTCCAAGTTTTTACTTGATATGTGGTCAAACCTCGCTCTCGAGTTGACTTGCCACAAGCCTTTCCACAACGTTGAAGTGATTACCGCATTATCAAACACTGTGATCAATACTTTAAAGGCTACCATCAGCGAGACCACACCACCGTCTATATCAGTTGTCCTGAATTCTAAACGAACTAGTTTGGCTTTCTCTCTGTTCCGCCGACTTGAGACAATCACACTTCCCAGCGCGCAAACCGCCACGTTCATATCAGTCCTTGATGCGGTTTGGCAAGTAGTGGCCGCAAATGAATCAGACTTTCTCCAAAGCCTCAGCAAAGGGGGAAACGAAAACTCCCGCAACTTACTTCGATTACTATACCTCACCCTCAAGGCTATACATAGAACAAGCCAAGAATCTTCCCCGAAGTTGATTTATCTTCTGGTTGGTGTATTTGACCTTGCAGTTGCTCGGGCTTTTAAATATTTAGCAAATGGAGCTTATGAGTCTAAATCGACGGCGAACGCGGGTGATATGCTTATCGTGATTGGTATCATGCAAACGATTCTCGCATTCGATGGCCTAGAACCAGTACATGAGCACCTGGTCACACACCTTGCTAACCACGGAACTATCCGTGTCGCAACAATTCTTTTCACCTGGGCATCGAAGTTGGTCTACCCCTCAAGTGAACCGAATTCGAGCCCCGACCCTCTTTACGGCGAGATTAGCATAATGTTTCTAGTGAAGCTCTCAGCGTTACCGATACTTGCTGAGCAAATTGCTCTCAACTCGGTTTTCAATTCCCTGAGTGAAGGCGATCTAGCAATGAAAATACAAGCTGGTCAGCTTCTCCCGACAACGACTCCTCGATTGCACAATATCTGGGCCAAAGGATTTCTTCCTCTGCTTCTTAATGTGCTTTTCGCGCTTAAGAAACGAATCGCCCCAGAAATCGCAATGTTCCTTCGCTCCTTCAGCCGCCAGATCCTCTTTACGGTTACATATCTCAGCAAACCAGAGTATGTTACTTTACCGCATTTGGAAGAAGTCACAGACCTTGCGGCCCTCTTGATACTCCTCGAACGTATGGACTCTTCGCCAGGTGATGATATTGTGGATAGAGTCCGCTCTCTGGATAACGCATGTGATCAAATTGTCAGCCATAAAGCCTGGCTGTCTAAAGTACTAGTGGCGACGAATATTGAAGAAGACGCTTTGTTCCAAGGTGGCGCGGATAGCAGCAACAAGTTAGCAATTAAAGCAGGGGCTCAGGCAAAGATAATCAAGAAACTCATTGCCTCAATGGATGGTGGGGATGACTGAATCAATCAGTATAGTCCTCCCATGCCATTTTCTATTTGTGTTTTTGTCCTACCTCTCGGAAGCATGATAAACATAGTGATCGCTTTTTAATCTAGACAGCTTTATGATATTCAAGGAAACGTTTTAGGTCAACATTGCATCTTAGCTCTTCAACATGTATAATCCTCTGAACTTTGAAGTTATAGTTTCAACACTAATTCGGTGTAACTGTGGGTGTGTGTCCCCTTTATAACGTTCTGAGAGCGCCGTAGTTTAGGTAGATAGCCTTCAAGTAGTTAGCCGCGAATCCTGTCCATTTCACCCATCTTAATGCCATCTCCGTAGTAGTCGCTAATGTTAAGGTTTGGTTGCAGACTTGTTACCAGATGCCTTTACATTAATTGTTATAAAAATTGAGCAGACGGTAAATATCATAACATCATTGTTCAAACGCAAGACATCAACGCTATGCCCAAGAAACCGCTAAAGTTCAATATTTACACAAAATTGATTCATGCTCAGCCCCCCGGATGACCAAATATACTTGCTTAGACGCACAGCCTATAAACGAATGTAAATGGGCTCTTAGGTGAACTACACACATACCCATGCACACACAAGTCTGGTCTAAGGCTTTAATCTACCGTTCGACTCACGGACTTTCATCTCAGCAGGAACAGGTACGTCCCTACTTCCGGCTATTTTTCACCTGCCCCGTGATTTTCTCCCAGGCTACTGCCATGGAGTATGTCGGACGAGAGCTTTAGCATACTCTTGGCAGCAGATTTGAGAGCATTGACTGTTGATTGTTTCACAGCGGTTGGAAGAGCTGTTTTAACAGGCTCGACGTCTATTTTCACGAATAGACTGCTGAACAAAAATTGCTCGCCCCCCACATCATATAACGGCAAGTGACGATACCCTGACAGTGGAGTTAGTAGACAATAATATGATTTTCCAATTTCATGACCTCGTACCTTGTGCTGCGCCAGCCAGCTTCAAGCAGTAGCTGGCTTTCAATGTTCTATCCCCGTTTCCGTCGTCATTATAAACCCCGAACCGAATAAAGACGAGACTTTCAAAGCGTGTTTCAACGGTAAAGGTAAGTTTTTCGTTCCAGGTGGGTGCAAATAAGTTTCCCTTGACCACCTTAGTTCTCCGTCGTTGGGGTGCTCCGAGGCCGGACATCCCGCTTGAGCCACTTTTATTGATACCGCCATTAGAAGTGACCAAGCCCCTGGCTTTATCGTCCGCGCTAAATACCTCTACTTCCACATAGGAGTCGAGGCAGTCTCTATCTTTTCCAACCCGAGGTAGCTGTTGCGCAGAAATAATCTCTACTGAAAAACTCACAAGCTTGCGGCCTAGCTTTGCGGATGCGCTGTCCGCAAACGTAAAATCGGTGACGTATTTGCTACTTCTAAGCTCCAGAGGTTTCAATATGTATCCGGTTCGCTCAGACGCAGAAGCGAACATCGCATCGTTGAGCTGTACTCCGGCATCGTACGTTTGCCAGTTCAAAGCAACCATCTGGACACCCCTACGCCAGAATGTGAGAGGGTCAAAGTTGCGAGATGTCACTCTCCATCCCGAAGGATATACTCTCATCATATATCGTAAGTTGTGCTTCTCAAGTTGTGCCTTTTTCTCTTTATCCTTGCAAAGACTGATGAAAGTTCTTTCAGCGAGTGAAAATACGTGGTTGAAGCTCTTGCTTTCTATTACTGAGCCTTAGTTTCATATCAGAAAGGAGGTCGATAGTGGATTTGCTTGCCTGGTAATGAAAAATTTTTAAACTTCTGCCCTCTCATATATACCCCAAGTTCCCCGAGCTCCTTTGCGATTTTACTAGCAGCCCGTGGTGGTTTACGAAGAGAGTCGCTGCGATGACTTCCACCTGAGGTCGTTCCAATTTCATCGCTGTCTTCCGTAGAGTTGCTACTGCTGGTTAATGTAGAGCTTATATTTGGAGTTTTCGGTGTTTTCCCTTTCGCCGAGGTAGGCATTGTGGCTGCCCCAGACATGATATCAGATATCTCCGAACTGAAAAGTACCAGATCATCATGACCTTTGACTTTCACCAATATCTTGTTCCTCAAATCCCGAGGAGAGGGTAGCGTCATGGAGTTGGAGATTAAGGGAGTGATTATAAGTTTATCGCCTAATATTGACCGAAGGTTCTCCGCCATAATTATCTGTTGCTCGGGTCCACAGTGCACTTCAAGAGAAAGTATAACAGGGTATTGGCTGGTAACGAACGCATATTTCCCAATGGTTTGGACTACATCCGAGAATAGCACCTTGGAGGTTAACGTCCGCCCATGGGTGACTACCGGTTTATCCTCATCGCCATCCCAGCAGTCTATTTCGACACAACGACAACCTCGTTGCAATGTGCGGATGTAGCCCTCAATAGATGACTCTCCTGCTACCTGTCTCTCTAGAAGATAGGTGTTGTGAGAACTGGATATAAAATATTCATTCAGTGGTCTATCGAGGCATTTCTCATCCTCAATCGAAGCTCGAAGTGGCGGGTTATAGGTCGGAGACTGGAGGTAGTCAGTGAAGCCTAAGAGCGATACCCTTTGAGGCTCCAATGTCTCCCCCGTTTTTTCACTCGCATTCTGAGACCGTTTGACAAGCTTCTTGAAAATTGAAGTTATCCGCTGCTCATCTTGCTGCATATCTTCCTTCTGTGTCTCCTTTAAGAAATTCCGAAATTCATCTTCTCGCATACCGGACTTCGTATTTTCAACTGTGGCTTCCCATATCCGATGTATATCCGTACGCTCCTTCAAAATCCGCACGAAGTTTTGAAACTGCTCAAAGGTCAAGAAGCCAGTTTTTTCAGCGTCCGCGCGATCAAACCTAACGCGAAGGTATTGACGGGAACAGTTGACTTGCATCCGACGGCATAGTCTTTCTACTTCCTCAAATGAAAGACGCTCCTCCTTTTTATTAGCGGGGCTGGAACCTGCTTGGCTTGATATTTCCCGCTTCCAGTGGCTGCCGAGAACCTTATCACCTTGAGTAGCAATTCCCGCCATCAACTCAGTTCGATGGGTCAACAAAGCCTCCAAAGTTCCAGTCCAGAGCTGGAAAAGCTCTTTGTTGGGTGCGACTAAGTGAAGAGTTCGAATGCGGCCATTCTCAACGTGTTCCGAATATATGACTGTGATCCAGCGGTCTTCAAATTCGGAGGCAACTTGGAAGCCTTCGCGATAGTTTCTCGCATTCTCTCCGGTTCTAATTTCTTTGACATCGTCAAGGTAGAGTCTAGCTGATGGCTTTAAAGGGTCCCACGTGATACGTGCCGTGTTCGCTTCCAAAACGAAATATCTTAGCGTTTTCTTCCTCTTTGTGACACGGGTCATCGGGGTGCCCGTTTGCAGCAGCATAGGTATATCCGGAGGTCCTTCATCGGGTATGACTGGTTCGGAAGTGTCAAGCGCACCGCTAGACCGGCGGCTACCTAGCTCACTAGAACCGCCATCTAGAAACTCCGCTAGAGAACTTTCTTGTACATCCTGGTCAGAGGAGAAGGGGTCCGATTCGCTGGTATTGCTATTACTTCGATGTCTCATTACAACAGGCCCATGTGTTTCGTCTCGCTCGTTAATTGAGCTTGAACGGCGTCTAGAAAGCTTGTGGGCGGCACCACGTGAAAGCCTTCTAATGATACTGGGCCTTTGCGAGCCATTAGAGTTCAGAACGTCGCCCATAGCACTCGTTCCCGGAGGTAAAGATAATGTCGAAAATACTGGGGCGGAATATGTTCTTGGTCGCAACGGTTCCGGCGGTGCAGCTGAATTCAAGGACAACCCAGGCGTGTTCAACGGTGCCTGGCGGGGCTGTGACTTGTCTCTTTGCTTCATGGGGTTTTCAGGAGGTTTGTCTGGCCCAATCACGCTGTTAGGAAGCGATAGGCCCTGGGGCTGTTGCGAATTGTTCGAGGCGTTGGGTGGGAACCTGGGCGATCCGATAATCATGGAAGCACGCGGCGTCGAAGCGTGCCCCTCCATTGACATGGAATCTCACGCTGAGATTCGACCGCAGTCAAAAAGAGAAAGAAACAAATAAAGAGGGGAAAGAAAAGGATGGAGAGAGAGACGGGGAGAGAGAGAGAGAGAGAGAGAAGAACAAGAACAAGAAGAAAGCGATGGGAGATGGATGAGGGCAAAGGATAATAAATATAAATGTGGTGACAGATGGAATCGGACTACTCAATTTAGCTGAGGACGTTCGAAAGCGGGCTTGTCATGTCAATGTGGGATGAACAATCAGAGATGTGAGGTCTACGGGACCCTACAAAATTAATAATATTGGCTTAGTTAGCGTTATATTGCTTCTTGACGTGAAAGCATAGTGGACGCACAAGACTCACGGTTATATCTCGTGAAAGTGCAGCGAACCAATTACTCGGATGCGTTTTGTGTTGCAGAATAGGTTGCTTGTTGGCCGCGGTATATACCTCTATGGGTATATACAGCGGGTCGATATGCCGTTGGAATATTAGAATTGGACACCCGCTATCCTAGGAAGAGGTGCGATGAGCCCAGGCACGGGGGAGTCTGTTGGAGTATTCGTAGAAGAGCCCTCTGCGTCAGGCCGGTTGTTATTGGTACTGATATCAATATCCACCCAGTGTAGACTAGTCCTTCGAGGAATCAATTCGTTCTTTCGAGTGTCCGCGAAAGTCCACGCAAGGTACTCGATGATGGATTCAAGGTAGCAAGAAGGAAAAAAAAAAAAAAAAAAAAAAAAAAAAAAAAAAAAAAAAAAAAAAAAAAAAAAAAAAAAAAAACGAATACGATGAAAGGAGAAACTTCGTAGTAAAAGAAAGCGCAAGTCCACTATCTCCTCTTCTCACTTGAGGTGAGAGTCAGCCGCGTCCGAGACGGGGCGTCGGAGATGAGGCATGTTGAACTACTCGGCTTTATGCAGGTTCGAAGGGTAGGTAGATATATCAAGATACGGATGGGGCTCCGCAGGTCAACGTGGACGATGGATACCTCAGCAGCGATGGACCAGACGTGAGATGCGAATCAGAAAGCGGGCCATTCGTCCTTATGAGGCAGTCTTTCATCCATTCCCGAGCCAAGTCGGCAGCGAATCAGAGTACGGACGTGATAGTGAATTGACAGGGAGTGAGTGAGAGGCAGATACCCCAGGACAAGCTCTCCGGCGAATTGGTAATCAGAAATGATCTCAGCTTTGCCAGACTAAACTCATCACGGTCAGCAGCAGAACACGACTGAGGATCGAACATCCAAGGGAATACTTACACCCAGCTCCGAGAACCGTGCAGGGATCCCGTACGCATGCCAAAGCAGTAGACGACAAGAACCACAATCGATTTGGGGAAAGAGGTGGTGTGAGTGGTCCGGTGCGAAGACAGGCATGCATACGACCCCACGCCAACGTCAGAAATAAAAATACTCCTCAAAGGCTAACCATATTAAGCTCAACCGAGCCAAACGGATCGAACCCAGGCTAATTCAACTCGGTATGACAAACGAACCGCTCTGCCCAGGCACGTAGCTTCGTAGATTCGACCTTCTCGAAAATTACGTGGAAAGGCAGACCCTAAGGCGATTCTCGGAACGTTTCGCCGAAGTGTGGTTCAGCAAATCTACCAGCCTCTTTCGCGATCTAGTGGCTTAACCTTGCCTGCCTTACTAGTATTCACATGAGATGCTTCTTTCAATTTGCACCTCTTCTTTCTTACAATGGCATCATCATCATCCGGATGCAACGTTCGACTCCACTTTCAGGATGGCAGGGATGCTCTCATAGATTTCCCGCAGTTCGCTCGAGATGTTTATTCAGGTGCCGGGAGCCTGAATCCAAGAATCAAACAGACTTTCTCTGCTCAATGAGCGGGATCCTTACGTCGCGAGAATAAATATTCGGTCTTTGCAGGCCTTCGCAGTTTTGTGAGTCAGAAGATGTTGTGCGACGGAACTACAGCACTGGATGTATATTTGTCTGGTCCCAGACACCGTTGTCGTTTCCTCCATGTTTTCGGGCCAGGTACCCAGATGGCTGACGCAGCTCTTTTTTTTTTTTTTTGGTAAAAACAAAAAAGAAAACGGGCAGGTATGATAAGTATCATTTATTCCTGTGCAGATGGGTATCAAACTTCAGCTCCCTCATTTGCATGAACAAGTGGATGCCGTCCAACCGAAAGAACCGACAAAGCTTAAACGACGTTTTCGCATTGAGCTGGGGCTGAGAATGATTGTTCGACAAATGTGCACTTACAGGCAAGTCGTCGCACTTGTATTGCACGAGATGGGATTTTCACTCACGCCCGTTACTGGTATCCCAAAAGATACCAAGCTATTTCGGCCTTTATCTAACACTCCAGCCTCGTCATGAAGCCACTTGAGGTTTCCGAGACATTAATTCTTAATGGGGATTCATACCCAAAACGTACTTACTACTTAAAGTGTCGTTCTTTTTCACCCGTTTTTAATCGTCTCTGCTAGTCGCGGGCCCTAGGCACAGGGACCATTAATGGTCATTTGGGTTCAAGATTTGGCAGAAATTCCCGTGTTCTACCGAGGTTACGGCAAAGCCGGGTTTGAACCCCTTCTAAGAATGCGAGTCCCTAGAGACTGAAGAGTATATAAAAAACAACGACTCCAGAATACATCATCGCTCTACGGTGAAGGGGGAAGCTATATGATATATGCAACGCTCTCGCGATGGCTTTCCCTATCACCGCAGTTTTGTTCGACATCGGAGGTGTTGTGGTATTGAATCTTACCCTTTCATCTACTGACAACCGAAGACTAACGGAAACCCTAAGGTCCGCTCACCTTTGCTTGCAAGTAAGCAACCCCATCAATAATAAAAATTCATGAAAATTGCGCGCAAGGACGACGGCATCTGGAATGAACGTAGCGAGTAGGAATTGACTTAATTCCGAACGCCCCTGTTAGTTGAAACGTACGAGACTGAAAATGGTATCCCTATCGGTTACATAAATTGGAATATCTACCACAGTGGATCGGATTCAGCCTGGAAAAGACTTGAGCGGAATGAGATAAAGATGGACGACGCTTTTTTCGATGCCTTTCAGGCTGAGCTAAATGAACCAAGCATGTGGGCACGATATCACAAAGAGAAAGGTCTTGCGCCGCACAAATTTCCTCGGATAGATGGGAAATGGCTTTTCTGGGAGATGATGAGGTGGGTTTTTGAAATGCGCAAGCCCATCTAGACTGAAGCTGAGCTTAGCCGGGAATGCAATTTGATTCAAAACTAGAGTGTCACGAGAGTATAACCCTTCAGTCGTTAATGCCCTCACCATTTTAAGAAAGAAAAGGAAATACAAGCTAGGTAGGTGATGGTTTCTGAGAGGGCCACATCCTCTCCATACCAGCCGCATGTGCATGCAATCTAAGATGGAAAAAACAGGAGCTTTAACAAATAACTATGTTTTCCCCGAGGGCCATCCCTACAGGGACGAAGGTCAGACTAAGGCTTTCTTCGATGTTTATATCGCTAGCGCAGAAATCGGCATGCGGAAACCAGAGCATCGGTGAGCTTGCCCATGAGATCGATTATTCTGCTTTTATCCCCTTTGGGCATAGGTCAGCTTACAATTCCCTGCATAATGGATCATCCAGGATTTTCGAATACGCCATCAAATTGCTAGGTGTGGAAGATGCTTCACAAATCGTTTTCTTGGATGATCTTGGTGGCAACCTCAAAGCGGCAAAAGAAATGGGACTAAGAACTGTCAAGGTGCCAATTCACGACACCGAGCAAGCCGTCCGTGAGCTTGAGGGACTACTCGGCGAGGATCTTTGTCTATCACCATCCCCCAAGCTCTAACTTTGAGGGTGTTGTTTATCTTTACTAGTAGGTCTTGATAGACAATTCACTGGAGAGTGGCGGGGCACTTTCCTCGACCAAGTTGGAAAAAAAAAAATGGAGACGCATAAACCAATAGAATGATTTGCATGGATACTCTGATAAAGCAATGGCTGGTGTGCAGATGAAGCTTAGGCGGAGTGTCATTCGTGTACATATACCTAAGCCCGAGCAGGCAAACCACTGTACCCTGCACTTTACGTGACAGTCGAACATACAGAACACCTATTCACAGAATCCATCAAGCATATACGCCTTCCCAAAAAAGGATATAGTTTTTCAAAAGCAAAAACTAGCATGGCATCATTTTTGAGACCCCCCCCCCAAAAAAAAAAAAAAAGAAAAGAAAAGAAAAGAAAGGAAAAAAGAAAAAAGAAAAAAGGAAAAAGAAAAAAGAAGGGAAAAAATAGCGTGCCTTAGGTATTTCTTCTGTCTCCGAATGTACACATGCATCTCTCCATGGAGAGAAGTCCCCATTGTCGTATTTGGTTCCATTTTTGTGGACGAATGCCCCGTTGTGCATTGACAAGTGGGTCGGTGCCGACATGAGACGAAACTTTTTTGCTGTTGCGCCGCAGGTGTACAGAATGAGCTTTGGAATACCAATAATAACATGCTTGATGTACCTGTACCTGTACAGGTACATCCGCGTACCTGTTCAAAGCGAAGAATCATCTAGTAATCAGAAACCGGGGAAGTTAAGCACAGATCTGGCTAGCCGCAGGACCTTGAGCGAGCTCGGGAGTGTCCATCCTGCCTTCCTTTTATTCTTTCTTTGTCACTCGGATTTTCCATATTTGCATTCTTCTTTGCTTCTTTTAGGTTTTCGTCTAAACGCCTTAAACGAGTCACCATGCCGACTTTTCAACCTGGAACCAATCAAGGAAGATGGCAGTCCGTTGGAGAGACACACACCTCGTGCATGCATGAGTTCTTCCTCGGGTGTGTACCCATATCTGATTATGACAGATACCCATCATGTTGGCGGGTTTAGTTTTTGGCCTGATCAAACCCCAACTCCCCAAAAAACAAAAAAAAAAAAGTTTCCGGTCGTGGCCGTGCGAAACTGTTGCTTCGTTCTCAGTGTTTTTCTGCCATGAAACTGTTTGGAGTCTCGAGCTATGGTTTCACGACCAATCAAAGTAGGCGTTTGCCGTTACCTGCAAGTTTGACGATGGCAAACACCCCGGGCGGGTACACGCGTTTGCTTATTCGTGCTTTCTTACTCACATTTGCTCACATCTAATTTACGGGTTGGTACCAGCCTAACGGGACTCGGTTGAGTAGGATGGGCTGGGAGAAAAGAAGAAAGAGAAAATGAGGAAGAGGAGGAGCAAGAGGAGCAAGAGGAGGAGGAAGAAGCATCGTCATCTGGATGCTGGAGTCGGTGGAGAAATCCATCAGCCTAGAGGTGCCAACAATTCCAGTAAGCGTGGGTGGGTGGGTCATGGTACGCTGCAAGGATGCGGTAAAGGTATTCGTACAGGAGTCAAGGGCCCAATGCATGATGTAGGTCAGTGAAGTATGCGAGAAGTATCCTGTCTCAAGTGAAGCGCCGGGTGATTTGACCAGAAAGTACTAGCGATGGGGTTCCCCAGGCAAATATTCCAGAGATTTCTCAAGTGAAGGAGGTATAATTCCAGAAAGTAAGGTTAAGCTTCTTAGCTCGCATTCTTCCTGGCCACGCACACCCATGTACCATGCTTTGTGTCCACTTGTATTCGGATAGATGTCGAACAAGCATGTACAAGGTACAAGATACCCTTACAGCTTAGTTGGGATCACCCTTACCCACAAAGCCTCCTACTTGTCAGAGCGTGCTTGGGTACATACACAAGTATACTATTACTTATGCACCTGGGTCTCACAAGAGGCGCAGTGTTAATCTAAAGCTTGCTCGCTCCTGTCAATACATCCTCAATACTTTGTCCATATTACGGTACAACCGTAGTTTACTTGATTTCATTTTTCTAGCGGAACTCCAATAGATAATTCTCCAATTTAGTCTGTGCTCCTCCCACACCATCGAAAACGAAGAAACCAACCCTTCTCCCCCTCTCATAGTCTATAACCTTTCACTCTCCAGCTTCCGAACGTTTTCCCGCTCAAATTCACCAGAATCCTCTACAGCTGAGGGGGAAGGACTTCAAGCACGCTGTTCATACAAATAAATATAAGCATACGACAATTAGAAACATCGAAATCGCAACAGAACCCCCAAGCCATGGTCCTCACGTCCTCTCGACCCAACAGCCAACCTTACGAGCTTTGCTCTGTAGAACAGAAGGAAGCGTTCGCTGCAACTTACCCAGATTATACATTAAGCCACCCACCCTTCACAAAGGTTCTATTTCCACAACAATTTCACGGTTTATATAATGATGCTATTGAGGGCATCGCATACTCGAGCTGGAACTCGATTCCAGAAGCTTCGATAATTTACAGCTCCGACAATCAACAATTATTACCCGAGCCATATATCAATGGTTATTCGAATGATTCCGCCCCAATAATATATATGACCGGCTACCATGCAATGGACTATGATTTCGGTATGGGAATTGAGGAACCGCCATGTTCTCGCACAGAATTCTATCCATCAACAAGGATGTACATGTCTCCCGATAGTAGTATTGAGCAGTGCCCACAATATCCACAGGCTTATTGGTCGCCATCGGAGCACTCAGTGGCATCTGCATCGCCTTCTTACGATTGTCATTGGGAACAGGATAGCCCGACGAAGCATATTGTCGACTGTGAAGACCAAAATGAAGAGTTTCTTCAAGGTTTGGGCTTGTATGATTGCCCGGAGCTCATAGCAACAAACGGCACCTTTGAGCGGACTAATATGGATCTCCCCATTCTAGGGAGAGGCCTAAAACTCGAAGAGAGCTTTGAGCTAACACCGGAGTACTTCCAGAATGGACAGTCGGAACTAGCCTGATTCGTCTGGATCCTACAAAATTTGTTCCATTGGTTTAACTTGATCATCCTCCCGGTTTTTGAGAGCATTTTAGCGTCATCCTAGACAACTATCGTTTTGAAACCATCTCTTGTATATTTCTCCCCTTCTTTCTTTTTTATTCCTTCGTCAATGGTTTCCTTTCAGGAGTTGTTTGTTGGTGAAAAAGTGTTTCAGAATCAGTTTTTGCAAGATACCCTTGTATGGTAGCGTTTATTTTGTTTTTGGTCTGTTTTTTTGCTATTGCAAATATCTTGCATATAACGGCGTCTAGAAATATCCACTTTGCTTCTTTCCCTTATAGCACTTATTGCTATGCGAGCTTTTCAGAGCGCCCGGTCGTCGCATCCATCCTATGTCTTTTGTATGTTTTCCCTCGTGAGTATCTTAGGGTCCTGTGGATGTTTTATGCCATTCGTATGTTTGGGTTCAAATTGGCAAACTATGGGACCATCATTGAAATAAATTGAGATGATTGATCTCGCTGATCTTTTGTAGCAGTCTGTGGAAAGGTTGCTTATAGTAGATCCTTCTTTTTTGCTGTTCTGGTGTATTGATTAAGTCGCCATTCTGTATCCGCATCTCGATTATCTGCCGTTCCAAGTCTTATCTCGAATAGCTATGGCAGTATCAGTCCGATGCTCATCGTAGAATCAGATCGAATATATCCATACACACCTTCATTTCCATTCGTGGGCCGACTTCCGCTAGCTCTACACTTTTAGGACCGGTCTTGACATAAACATGGTGACGGACGCTGATGTAATCCCCTTCCGTCAGTGCGAAAGTTACAACTCTTGCACTATCCTTCTTCACACCGGGCGGAAATAGGTGTTTTAGGATCGTGACAATACGCTTGCCTAAAGTTGTAGAGAATCCTTCAAAAACTAGATGCGGATACACTTCTGATACGGTTCCTCGAGCGGAATTATCAATATCGTGGCGCAATACAACATTGTGTAAGGAGAACATAGCTGTAGGTCCGTGGGGGAAATGGGAAACCGTTAGAGCGGTGGGTACACCTCTATGTTCGTGTAATAGGAGCAGATCTGATATCGACGTGGCCAGACAGGACGAGGCGAGCTGGGGAAGCACGGTATTGCCACGATTAAGCCGTATCGAGGTAGGGAAAAGTAATCTCATTTCCTAATTCAATAGGACCCAAAAAGCGTCAGTGATGATTGCAAATTTACTCAGCATATTCGGAATAGAGTATATTCACTCACTTTTGAAAATTGCATTAGGCGACTGCTTGGGTTTCTGCTAGTTGTAATCAGAAGCTTTGGTTCAGCGATTCCGCTGAGAGCAGCATATTCATCGTCGACCAGAGTTTCTTCATCCTCCCCGCTTGCCTGATTCGACTCGTCGAACTTATAGTCTTTGCGAAGCTGTTCATCGTCCGCGATGTCTTTGGGCAGGGGCTTGCCAGATGCTAATGATGCTTTTAATTTGGCGCGGCGATCAGCAACAGCAGCGTCCTGGACTGCAAGTTGCTTTCGATAAAGGTACTCTCGCCTCTGGCGAGCCGTTCTACGAATCATTTGTATGGTGATGGCGAATCTGGTCCCCGAGTTGACCTCTCTCGCTGTGAAGTGAATTTTTTACGAATGCGCGCGCTGTTGTTGAGAAAAAAAAGTTGCCTGCAGGTTAAGACAAGGAAGACTATCCAATCCGATTAGATCTCATCAGATTAGATTAGATAAATATCACGTGATCTAAATTAGGGTTTGGCCAGCAACACAAGCTGCACACATTTGCACCTTCATTCACCCACACCAAACACCAAATTAAATTATTTCTTCTTGTCAAACTTCTTCAACCTCAACCGTCCTATTGAAACCATCCTTAACGGCAGCAGCCTCACTTAGTCAAAATGGTAAGATACTTCAATTCGAATACTGCGTCATCAAGGCCGTCTCTAATATTGTCGTTTCTCTCCAGCCATTCACCAAGCTTGTCAAGAACTCCGCCTACTACAGGTGTGTTTGAAATGTCCCCCAACCGCATATCTCCCTTCCTTAGGGAAGAGAGGGCGAGGGACCATGTAAACGCACACCGGGCTCTATAAAGAGCACCCGTGTTGTCTAGATGGCCCGAGCCTTCTATTCCAGCTCCCATGTCGCTGTAGCAATATAGGAAGCCGTAAACCAAGCTCCAAACAGAACTGACCATTACCGTCCAAAATCAACAGTCGTTTCCAGACGAAGTATCGTCGACGACGTGAGGGAAAGACCGATTACTTTGCTCGCAAGAGGTTGATCACCCAAGCTAAGAACAAATACGCGGCTCCAAAATACCGTCTGGTAGTCCGATGTAAGTGTCGACGCGTAATCTTCTTATATCGCTGAAATTTGAAATACTAATTTTGAGAATCTGTCCATAGTTACCAACAGAGATATCGTTTGCCAAATCATCAAGTCGGAGCTTACTGGTGACAAAGTTTTTGTTGCTGCCTACGCTCACGAATTGAAGAGATACGGCATCAACCACGGTCTTACGAACTGGGCCGCCGCTTATGCCACCGGCTTATTAGTCGCTCGCCGTGCACTGAAGAAGTTGGAGCTCGACGAGACCTTCGCTGGTGTGGAAGACGTTGACGGAGAATTCTCACTCACTGAGGCTGCTGAAGGAGACGATGGAGAGAGCCGTCGCCCCTTCAAGTGTTTCTTGGACGTCGGTCTCGCCAGGACCTCTACCGGTGCCCGTGTTTTTGGTGCCATGAAAGGTGCTTCTGATGGTGGCCTTTATATTCCACACTCACCTAGCCGTTTCCCTGGTTATGATATTGAAACCAAGGAATTGGACGCCGAAACCCTCCGAAAATACATTTTTGGCGGTCATGTTGCCGAATACATGGAAACATTGGCCGACGACGATGAGGAGAGATACAAATCGCAATTCCAGAAGTACATCGATGACGATGTTGAGGCCGATGGCTTGGAGGAAATATATACCAAGGCTCATGAGGCGATCCGGGAAAACCCCTTCCTAGAAGACCCAGACAAGGATACCAAGACGGAGGACGAGTGGAAAAAGGAAAGTTTGAAGTACAGGAAGCAAAAATTGAGCAAGGAGGAGAAGGTCAACAGAGTCAAGGCCAGGATTGCGGAGCTGAAGGCAGAATAGTGACTCATTGCGCCACGACCTCTTGTCTATTGCGTATTTCATGTTTATATCTTATTTTCGAGACCCTGAAAGACTACTAATATCAGAGGTCATTTCTTCTCCTTTCCTATTTCCTTGCGTACCGTATATAGGCGTTCTAGGAGGCTTTCATTGTCTAGTATTTCAATGTCCAATGAACGGCAGCACTTTTACATAGCCTGCTTGGATTTTTTTTTCATGGATCCAATATAAACCTTAACCAACAAGTGATGCTCACACCCCAACGCCTTAAAAACAGCAACTCCAAAAAACATCGGAAGATCACAAAAGAAAGAATAGACCAAGGGGAGATGATGCTTTAGAGATTATTATAGCTGTCTAGGCTGCACCTCTTGGAGCTTTCTTCAAATCTTTCTTGGCCTTTGCATCAACCTTCGCTTTCTTCTTCTTTTCTGCGGCCTTCTCTTCATTTTTCCGTTTAAGGTTGGCAATCTCTGCATCGGACTTTGGAAGAACTTTGAAAAAACCTTCTAGACGAGCTATGAGAGAATAATGAGGTCAGTCCACAAACTATCTTGATTAAAATGCAGTGTGGATTCGAATAATTCTCACACTGTTGAGCAGTCGCAAGATTTTTGGTCAATCGAGTGGCACCACTTCTCACTCTGTCCTCGTTAAAGCCCTTGTCTCCAACCAGAAACTTGACAAGCCCTTCAGTGTCTGGAGCTTCCCACTTGAAATCCAATTCTTCCGCAGCCATAACCTCTGGTTTCGTCAACAGCTCTCGAGCATCCTGGTAGGGAAAATACTCCGGGACTTTATATTTATCCTTATCTAGTGTCTCGATCACCTTCTCGATGGATTTGTGTTGGCGGATAAGCTTCAAAGCAGTGGTAGGTCCAATTTTGGGGATTGTATCGCAGTAATCGCACCCAAGCAAGATACAAAGATCGATAAACTGCTCGCGAGTCATATCGAGCCCGGCCATCACCCTATCTAAGTGTATTTCCTGGATGGGTTGTTTACGTTGCTCACTAAATGTCAAATGACGGAGAAGTATGGGCGTCTCGAAACAAAGAGTATCCATGTCCTCAGACGCAGCTGCATAGACCTTATGAATGTGAGCGATGTATTTTTTGGTATTCGATGATAGCATTTACCTTCCCGGCTTTCGCGAGAACGGCGCACTGTGCTTCCGCCTCACATGGGGCATCCAGGTACGGGATTCCCATAAGTTTCAATAGTCTCTTGCATTCTTCGTTGTGTTCTCTCGTAACACGGACCGTTCGTCGCGAAAACTTTTCGATTTCTTCTGCGGTTCCGACTTCCTTGGCTTCTTCGTGTGCTTCTTGAGCCTCAAACTTTCTAGCTGTACGTTTTGCTAATTCGCCGGATTTCAGGGTTGGCGGCTTGCCGTCGAAAACATATAGAGGCTTGATTCCGTTGTCGACCATTCGGAGGGTGCGATAGAACATTCCCATCAGATGGGACGTCGTCTCTCCCGTTTCTGAAGTAAGGACCTGACCCTCTGACCTGACGGCAATCAGGAAGCTGTAAATACTCATGGAAGCATCCTTGCGAGAAGTAATCAACATAAAGTGCACGAAAGGAGTAGCGATCTGGGCCAAGTCTCTACGCTTACAATCGCGACCTTGCGCCCAAAGTGATTCTTGATCTCGCCATTTTTTATGGCATCTGGAGCCGCCTCTGAGATGACCTGGTAGAGCTCTGGAGATGGTCAGTACGTCATGATTAAGCAAAGGTCCCATGATATGAATGCCGTACGTTTGATGCCCATGATTGGTAGTAGAGACCAGAAACTTGATAGTGGGAAACGGCGTTTGTTAACTGTGTGACTAGTCTGAGGCGCGAGAGAGGGTGAGAAGGGATCGCGCTCGGTAGTGAGAATAGAGCCGGACGCGTTGAGTTGTGCCAAAGTGGTGGAGGCAAAAAGCCGGCCGTTTTCCGTGGCAGAGAAGAAAATAACCTTGGTAAAGGGCAAGAAGCCGGACGGATCTCTAAGTCTATATATTTCGGGGTTCAAATTGCGTTTTTTGTTTCTAGAAAAAAAAAAAGGAAAAGAAAAGAAAAAGAGAATTAATACCAGACAACAAGAAACCAACATCAATTCTGGGTGTATCCGGTTGACGACGACAATTCTAAAGAGGATGATTCGACAATTCGCTAATACGCACATGCGCTCTCTCACTCGGGGGCGCTCATGGCAAGTATCACTCGGGATCCAGACCCGTACAGCCTCAACATTTGACTACAAGGATCCATTGCTACTCCGCAATCTATTAGAAGACGAGGAAATCGCAATTGCGTCAGCGGCTGAAGACTATTCACAAAAAAAGCTTCTGCCTCGAGTTCTGGGTACGTGTACTGCCGCTCCGTGCGCTTCTCTCACCTTTGGTAGAAATTTATAGGATATACCATCTACCATCCAGACAGGGTCACGACTCTATATATCTTTTGCATTTTGTATTAATGTCTCGAAAATCTCTATAGTTGCGTGTCGAGATGAAAATTTCGACCGGAACATCCTCAAGGAAATGGGGGAAGCAGGCTTTCTCGGTGCAACTATCAAAGGATATGGCTGTGCTGGGATCAGTGATGTTGGAATGGGGGTACGGAATACCAACCTATTGATTACATGTTTATTGTTTGTCCACGGGTGCAGAGTCAAGGCAAGGGGTGGCCATCGTAGCTAATTCCTTGCGTTCCAAATCAACAGCTGATTACAAGGGAGGTTGAGAGGTGTGATTGTCTTCTTCTCCCAAATATCACAACATTCAATAAACCGGATTTCCAACATGCGGCTGCTGTGAGATAGAATAGACAGCGGTTACCGAAGTGCCTTATCTGTCCAAGGCTCGTTGGCAATGGGAGCGATACATGACTTCGGCTCCCAGGAACTCAAAGAAAGGTTTCTACCAGGGATGGCCAAAGGCGACGTGCTCGGATGCTTTGGCTTAACAGAACGTGAGGGATCTTGTAACTTCCGACAACCTTCTGATAGACTCGAAGCTAATCCGGTCCCTTCGCGGATCAAGCAAATCATGGTTCGGATCCAGGATCGTAAGTTGATGGCGCGTCATTCGGTGTCTTTGATATCTAAGGCAGGGTACACTAGGATGGAGACCACCGCTAGAATTGACCCTACTATGGAGGGTGTTTACCTACTCTCCGGGTCGAAGACTTGGATTACGAATTCCCCAATAGGTTCGTCCATTCTCCTGGGCACCTAGATGCTGCAGCAAGTTGGTAGTAATCTAGAATATAGCGGACATCCTTGTTGTTTGGGCCAAACTTGATGGCAAGGTTCGAGGATTCCTCGTAGAAAGAGAGAGGTGCCCTGCAGGGACTTTGGAGACACCAGCTATCAAGAACAAAACCGGGCTCCGAGCGTCAATCACTGGTATGATACACATGGATAATGTGCCTGTACCAAAGGAAAACATGTTCCCCGATGTGGAAGGGCTTACAGGGCCATTCGCTTGTCTTAACAATGCTCGGTACGGCATCGCATGGGGCACCATGGGAGCGTTGGAAGATTGCATCGAAAGAGCAAGAGAATATGCTTTGACACGGAAGCAGTTCAAAGGCAACCCGTTGGCCAAATACCAACTTGTGCAGAAAAAGCTAGCGGACGCAATGACGGACGCCACCTTCGGACTTCTTGCGTAAGGCTTCTAGTTGGTGACATACAGGAGCTAGATCCCGGGGCTCACGTTTGTTGATTTAGATGTATCCAAGTGGGAAGGCTCAAGAAAGAGGGACTCGCCGCTCCTGAGATGATATCCATGATCAAACGACAGAACTGTGACAGGTCTCTGTTTCATGCAAGATGGTAAGGAAAACACCCATTATGCAAGATGGAAGATGGTTTTAACAATGGTGATTGGTAGCTTGCAGGAGATTTTTGGGGGGAATGCGGTGGCTGATGAATATCATATCGGTCGACATGTGGCCAACCTCTTTGTGGCACAGACGTACGAAGGACAGAGCGACATTCACAGCTGTAAGCAGGCCCGCTTGCGCGTAGTTTCCCCGAGGATGAGCGGCTGACAGATCGGTATGCAGTGATTTTAGGACGGGCGATGACCGGCGTGCAGGCGTTCTGCTAGTTCGCGTCGTTGGAACTACAAGTGCTGATATATCTGCATACTCATGCATCTATGATTACCTACATGAGACAGTCCGGTGTGTGTGTGTTTGTGTGTGTGTGTGTATGTTCATCCTCCCCCCAAGATAGGTGCATGCCTCTGTATCCTAGCCTAGGTTGTTTGACGAGAAAGGGACGGAGGGTGAAGGGGTGAGGGGGGATTACTTTGTAGTGGTAATGTATTATACCGTCCTTATATAAGCAGATCCAACTATCGAATGCGTGACATGAATGAAATGTGTTGGCGTGTTGCAGTGTTTGCCGGGCGTTCCGCTGCGTTCTTCGGCCTTCCAACAGCAGACGCTGCAAAAAAGTAGGATTTCTCGCAGTCCGTCGGTCGTAGCAGTCAGTCGTAAATAGCATCCAACCCGGACGATATCTTTCCACCCCCCCCTTCTCACACCCTCTCTTTCCCATCACCACCACCGCCCCCCGCCGTCGTCGTTATCATCATCGTCGTCGTTCACATCGATCACATTGCTCGTCGACACTGACGACTAGCCGTCTTCCTCCCTATATTTGCTCTGCTTCTCCCGTAAGACTTATTACTGCTCTCCCCTTCCCAAATCCTGTATTCTGCTCCCTCATATCCTCACCACGCCTTCCCGCCGGTCAGATCGGCCCTGCTCCTTGAACACCGTCGGTCTTCCGCCCGCTTGTCCTTGCTGTTTCTCTCAAACATCCTTCAGTCCATACGATCCTATCATCCATCTATCACCCTCGCTCTATTGCGCGTGCTGACCCTCTTGAACAGCTCAGACCGTTGAAACAGCTCCCGTAACTTCAACTCCCCGCACAACCTTTGGCTTTCCAGATCGCAAAAAGCCTTCTTCGCAGAAGACATCAAAAATGGCTCTTAAACGCATTAACAAGGAACTGACAGATCTCGGACGGTATGTAAAATTAGATGATCCCCGCTCGCCTTGGAATTTGCGGTTCTACCCCTCCAACCTGCTTCACGTGGTGACACCGCATATCCCAAGTATTCGGCCTATTGACTGACTCTACCTTGTAACTATTAAGTGACCCGCCCTCATCCTGCAGTGCTGGGCCTCTCAGTGATGATTTGGTAAGTTGTCGCTCGCCAACCTGTGCTTCATGTTGCAATTCTTTGAAGAACACCTTCGCTTACACATTGCTCGTAGTTCCACTGGCAGGCGACAATAATGGGACCGGTAATATGAGCGCCCTAGAAACAATGTCCGAAAACAAGAAAGGATGCTCTTACTAATTCTCTTGAACTTGGTTGCCAACAGTCGGACAGCCCTTACGCTTCTGGTGTATTCTTTCTCGCTATCCACTTCCCGACCGACTACCCGTTTAAACCCCCGAAAGTCAACTTCACAACTCGTATCTACCACCCGAACATCAATTCCAATGGGAGCATTTGTCTCGATATCCTGCGTGATCAATGGTCACCCGCATTGACAATTTCAAAGGGTCAGTCTAAGAAATTTGATTTTCTATCCCCGCATTTTATTCAACGAACACTCGTGCTAAGCTTACTCGATCTAGTTCTGCTGTCCATATGTTCTATGCTGACGGACCCGAACCCGGACGATCCTCTGGTCCCGGAGATTGCCCATGTGTACAAAACCGATAGGGCCAGATATGAGGCAACAGCCAGAGAATGGACCCGAAAGTACGCTATCTAAATAAACGCATGACTACGACCATAAAGACCTCGGAATAATCATTCAGGCGGCGTTTTTCTTAGTGTATTCGATTTTGTTTGGTCTCTCTTGTTCTTGACAAGATCTTCCTGTACTGTTAATTCCCGAGCCTGCGGATACAGCCAGATTGTTGGTTTTCTTTTCTCTTTTCTTTTCTTTTCTTTTTAAACTCTTTCTTTCAACTTACTATTTTGACTGTTGCTTCCCACGCTTGACGATAACTCGAACTTTTTGTGTTCAGATGGGGAGGGGCTGTCTATAAGCATCGGTTCGGATTTTTGTTATGGCTTGCAGTCTTCCCTGTATCGGTCTGCTTGAATACAAACTATGGGGCCGATTCACTCCTACCGCCAGCGACCGTCGTTCTAGGAATGGCCAAGAGTCGGTCCACCAGCAATCTACGAGACGTAATCCAAAGCTTGAGCCTGGGCGCATGAGTGTAAAGTGGAATCAATATTGTGTAGAACGTGGTCGATGATTATCAGTCAACCCCCACCCCCACCCCTCCCCTCCCCAAAGCAAAAGGATCCTTACTTTATCACGAGGGTACCATTCCGCAGACCCCGACGCGCGCGGAGGGGGGGTTTTCGTGATGGGATGCTGCAGTAAGTAACTCTGTTCGGAGATTTGGTCGCAGTCCAGTTTCAACGAGTGGGAGCTTGAAGGTGACAGGCCAGATCACACGCAAAAACCCATACGTAAAAACCCACAGGTTTAATCAAGCCATTCACCTCATACCGGCGCCACCGTCCCCTTCTCTCCCCCTCCGTCGGATTGATAAAGCGATATGGTCCCTATGTCAAGCCGGTTGCGATTGCAACAGCCACCCTGATCTGAGCTCCCAGCGCTACCATTGCATAGCTGCCACATGATATATATATGACACCCAAGTATAATTTTATACCTATCCACAAAGCCAATTCGAGATAACCCTGCCGTCATTTGCCTCTCCCGTGAGATTTTTCTAGATATCCTATCGTCCCCGTCGCCCTTCGTATCTCGCTCAGTAGATGCTGAAGGGCGCGTTCCACTAGTGGCTACCTAGAGGTATTCGAAAGTGCGCACCGCAAAAGTCATGCCATCATGTCATCATCGCCCGCTTCCAGATCCTCGTCTCCAGCGCCATCTTTGGTATCCTTCCTTTCCAGCTCCGTGATTCGGACATTACAACGGATATCCCATGAAGTAACCGGCGAAGATGAGTACAATACTCATCGGCGGAACAGCCAGAACAGCGATAAAACCCAGAGTGTCAACTCCCCGAACTCCTACGCGGCTCTCACGCGAGCACCTCCGAGGCAACCTTCGCCATATCTCCCTCCTGCCTTGGCTCCTCTTACTTTGTCCTCCTCCGGCAACAGCTTGTTGCTAACACGGGCGACTGCGGAAGAGATAAGGCTTCTATTACCTCCTAGGCTGCAATTGCACGAAACATGGACTTTGATGTACAGCTTGGACCAGCATGGAGTGAGCCTATCCACACTCTATATGAAACTTGGGAAAGGTGCCTTCGTTTTTGTTGTAAAGGACACCAGCGATGGTGTCTTCGGTGCATTTTCAAATGAGTCCCTGCATCCGTCGGCAGGCAGGTATTATGGCACTGGCGAATGTTTTCTCTGGAAGGCGTCCGTGCTTCCAAGTAGTGGTAGTGCGTCATCCTTGTCTCTCTCACCTCAGACTACCAGTCGGTCTTCGATGGAAAATATACGCTTCAAAGCCTTTCCGTATAGCGGGATAAACGATTACATGATACTGTGTGATCGTGATTTTATCTCTTTCGGTGGGGGGTGAGTTCAGCTATCCATCCGCTCTTATTTCTTCATTTAAGTCAATCACACTTGATTCCTTCTATCGTTACCCCAGTTAAAGCGTGCACAAACACTTACACATGGCTTCCTTTCCATAGAGATGGACATTATGGCCTATGGGTTGACGACGACTTTGAAACCGGTGTGTCCTCGACATGCCCAACGTTTGGGAATGAACCCTTGTCAGAAGAAGGTGAAAAGTTTAAGATTTTGGGGGTCGAGGTGTGGCGGATCGGTCCAGCTGGGTGATTATAAGCCCAAGCCATATTTTTGTATATCCCTCATTCATCAAAATATCTTGAAGGTTCAACCATACCCTTTAGGTCTAAACAGAAGCCGTGGCAAAACTCTATTCATTGATATTTATACTCACTGCACCGGTTATATGTACGATCCACCAAAATAGATTGAAATTGAAGGTAAGAATTATATCTATACTCATAAAACTAGTGGTTCTACGTTTACTCAGCCAGTATGTCCAAAAAACTCCTGCAAAACCACTGTACAAAAAAAGAAAAACGCCGAACGGTTATGTGGTATCATATCATCCAATTCATCGCGAGCGAGAAAGAGACGGTTGAGATGCACCACACCCACATGCTAGAGTATTTCTCATCAAAAAACTCGAGGTTCTAAGAGCATCATGCGCAACTCGAATTAGGCATGTAAAGAACGGGGGATTTTACATTACAATCTATTAGAAATTCATGAATTAGCTCGCGAACACAGCAGTACATTTTAGACTGTACTTACACATTCTTGCTCCTTCTGCTGGGCTGGGAGCCATTCGTAGTCTTCAAAGCGCTTCTTTCCACTAGCATTACCAATTGTTGCTGTTGGCGACTTCGGTGGGGCAGGAGTATCTGTCGCTATCGGGTTCACTAAAGGAGTAGAAGTCGCTAGCGGCTTTGGCTGCGGCTGTGTTTGGAGTTGTGGTTGCGGTTGGGGCAGCGGTTTCATCTGGTGTGGGGGTGGTGGGTTGGGTGTTGGTACATGAGCAGCAGGAGGCTTAATAGTTTGTATTGTACTCGTAGGCACTTGAGGTTTGGGTGTCGGCGACGGCCGTGGTCCGGCGGGGCCTCCAAGCGGCTGCGGTTGCGGGGTGAGTGACGATTTTCGTGCTTTATCAACAGGTACCGGAGGCTTGACAGCTGGCTTGTCGACTCTTGGGGCAGGCAAAGGTGCTTCAAAGCCTGGATAGGGGACATTTCCAAGAGGTGTTCCTCTGCCTTGGGCATGGGGGCGCAACGGCTGACTTGTTGGGAAGCCTGACCCACTCGGATTTGGAGTTGAAAAGGCAGAAGCCGGCCTTTGAACAGGTCCGCCGCGACCACCGTTCGTAGGGTAAGTGCCAGCCGGAACAAGAACCCCTGCGGGTACAGCAGTTTGAGGCCGAATGAGAGGACCATGCTGGGAAGCTGCCGAAGCCGGTCTATTGGTTTGGCCGATTGCCGTTGATGGCCGACCGGGAATACCTAATCCTTGAGGACTGCTGAGAGTTGGGCTTGGAGGATATGGTGTGATCGAGCTAGCTCTTGGAGGTGGTATAGTGCCACTATCGGCAACAAAAGGCTGTATTGCGCCTGTAGTGGGGTTTATAAACCCAGGAGTTGACGGCCGGGCTGTGGTGTTTAAGTGCGAAAACTGAGGCTGAGGTATAGAGGTTCCGGCAATAGGTATCACAGGATTCGGCATATCGACCGCCGTAGAGGCAGGCCGATTCGGTACCCGGACCGAACGGCTGGCCCGAATCCGGGGAAGAGCCACTCTTTCATGGTCCTTCCGAGACAGCGTACTAGATCGAGATATACCTTCTAACCTCCCCTTCGCATCCTTGTTTCCATGGGCTGCCGCCTGGAACATATCAATTAGCTCCGATGCAACACAGCTGCTTAACAGTGTGGGAACATACCTTGGTATACCAACTCCTAGCCTCACCTATGTCGGCAACGACTTGCATCCCGATCTCATAGAAGTATCCCATGGCAAATTCCGCTGTGGGTAAGCCTGCTTTCGCAGCCTGCTTAGCATACTTAAAAGCCAGCTCTTCGTTCTTATTAAAAACGCCCTCGTGCCCACATAGAAACCACTTGCTGATCGCCATATCAGCCTCTGGCTCCCCTTGTCGGGAAGCCAAGGCGTTGTAATGGAGAGATAACGCTGGATCGAATTGGCATCCTAATTGGCAAAGCTCATATGCTTGTGCCATTTTAACTTGGGCTTTTGCAAACCCTAAGAATGCCGCCTTCTCGATCATAATTTTAGCTAGATTCACATCGAGACCGAGGTATATTTCCGGGATCGAGATTCCAGGTAGATCGCGAGCGAGCATCAGTCCGTAAACGAAAGCCCCCTGAGGTGCATTTTCATCAGCGGTCTCGGCAGCTTGTCTGACCAAGTTTGTCCCACGCCCATAGTCCTGAGTTTGCCCATGCTGCCCAAGTAGTGTCATCATACCGAGCCGCTTAAATATGTTAGCAAATTAGCAAAAGGTCTTTGTTTTCGTGGAGGGCAAGAAAAGGTTAGGAACTAGGCGCCACACTAACATAATTCGAAGCAGAGTCGTTTAATGCGGCTCCTTGTGTATAATGCTTGATTGCTTTCATAGGCTCGTTCGAATTCTCGTATTGCATTCCCATTCGGTATTCTGCTCTGGAGTAACCTCTCTCGGCCGCCCTAGAATAGCACCGGAAAGCTTCTCTCCTGTCTACTCTAAAACCAAGTTTCCCGAACTCGAGCCAAGTACCCTTCATAAACTCTGCTTTCGGATGATGCTGATCTGCGAGGAAGTTGACAATATTCAGAGCGTCATTACGAAGTTGATATTCTACGGCGGGGGTCTGTGGCCGACCATCCTCTGAAGTTCTCGTTAGGTATTGTAGAGATGTATCAACGAAATTCAGAGCATCTTGAGCCCAAGCTAGTTGAGTGTCTGGATCATCAGACGCAAGAACCGCGAGACGGGCAGATTCTAGATATCTTTCTTTCTCATCGTCCGTTGGGGGTATGTTTGGGCCCGGATTTTGAAGTTTTGGAAACGGGGTCCACGATGGCTCCTCGAAAAGGTCACGGTGTGTCGGTGCCTCTATGGCTCCAGAACGGTGTGTCATCGGCTGAGCTGCCGCTTTATTTTCCATCGTTCCAATGGAGTCAGCTATATTGGTTGGGACTTCGGGCATGATTCTGCGACCTGAACATTAGCTTACCCTTGTGGTTCGCTGTATATGACAAGTGAGTGGGCTTGAGAGCATATAACCCACCTCTGTGGCGCTGGCGATATCAGCTCGGGGGCGGGCATGGTCCAGTCGTCATCTCCGCCGGGGATGAATGTAGCACTCATGCTAGGCATCACAGGCAGGCCAGAATGGTCCAACCCGCCACCATGCGGGTTAGAGTGCTGGTAGTCTATTCAGGTGTTAGCCGGGCGGGACTATAGGGCAGGAGCGTGGCGAAAAGACTGGCATTCGTACTCTGAGGTTGATCATGGTATCCGAGGATATTTCCATCTCCACCCCCGCCTTGCCCTCCCCAACTCTGCTCGTAACCATGGCCCTGCTGGCCATAGGAGTTGTAGCTCTGAGACATCGTAAGAGCGAACCGTTGCGGGTCCGGGGCGTAGGGGCGTGAGTTTGTTCTGCGGGAGCGTTTGTCGAGATTATTGGTCGTGGGATAAAATGTTCTGGTGCGGTTGATATCTCAGGAACGGTTTCAGGCCGGGTTTGAAACGGGTTTGATTTCAACGTGCGACAAGCAAGATAACCAGGACGCGCGCTGGAAGAAGTGCCTTGGCGTCGCCCTCCCTCTCTCTCTCTCTCTGTGTGTGCGTGTGTCCCTCTATCTCTCGTCATTCCGAGTATGGGAGGCGTCTTTTAATAATAACCTCCGTTGGGCGATGCGTGCTTCGGCACAGCGAGCAACATGGTCACGAAGAATTTCCAATTATGCCTGGGCCAGCTGAGCCAGCTGCGCAGATAATTTGACATCTTTGGCTGCGTCTGCTGGCGGCCGCGCCTGGGAGCTTACGCACTGCGTGTCAGCCCTTGCTCTTGCAAGGCCTTGGTCGATCCTCCAGTACGCCTCATTGGCGATGATGATGCATATGCACGGATACCGATACCACCGACCTATATCGCTTGCTTGCTTGCCCTTGCGAATACTTGGCTCCCGTCGAACCGAACCAGGCTCTCGATGCTGTAGACTATATGGCCTCGGAGCACAGATCTGACCAGATCGATAGCATAAGATAGATGATAATCGACGATAACGTTAGCGCGGACGTGCTTGGTATTCGCACCCGTCGCAGGCCAGATTCTGGGTCGGCCCCCCTCGGCTGCGCATACTCAAAACCGGCCCCTCGACCGAGTAGACTTGCTCTTGGTCGAGAGCACCTGTTCAATTCATCGGATGTCGGGTGGTATAACACCATGGACCTGAAATAATTGCCCAAACAAATGGAACTGCTCGGTATCCTGAGCCGAATCCAGTATCTGGAGTAGATGAATTGGGAGTATGGAGCTGCTACAGGTGTCGTTTCACGACAGTATGAACAAGCCCCTTCTCGAACCTCTCACCTGCGTGGCCTGATAATGGCTTCTCCATCGCTTCTCAAATCTCATAAAGGCCATCTCTGTTCTTAAATCCCCGTTTCCCAGTTTCTGCCAATTCTTTATTATTTTTATTTTTTTTTTACTTTCCATTCCCCTCTGCTACCGTGCGGCTTTGTGTTTTCGGTCTCCATCTACGCTCGTATGCTTGTCGACAAACTGGCCCCTTTGTAACGACCGGTTCGAATCAGACTTATATACCAGGAGTATTTCCTTTCCCCGGCTTTCCCCAGCGTACCCGCTACCATCATTGATATCGTCCGCTCGGAAAGACACTCGAGGGTAGACATATATCTATATACATATACATATATATATCCGGTCACACCCTCTGCAGAGCACCCGCGCATCCAAGCACCCCTGGGAAAGGCCGGCGGCGACGACCCCAAAAAAACGAAAACAACCCGATCTGGCCGGACCAGTCATTCGGAGATTATTTGTACAACATACGCTCCGAAAGATCGCAGCGTGACCAATATCAACGATGCCGGAAAGGACGAGGACGCCAGCGTTGGCCAAGGTGATGGGAAGCCACACCGTCCATGGCAAGGATGAAAAGCAATACACTCTCAAACAGCGCTTTGACCGATGGTGAGTGTCTGCAGGCAACGCAAGCCTATCCAACAAAAACAACACCGCTGGATGTGTCGGTGCTGACAACCGCCAAATTGTCTAGGATGGTGAACGAGGGCCACCGAAGAATGTCAGTATATTGTTTCCGGGCCCCTCTCTCTTCTAGTATCGTCTGGTCTGACTGTGCTTGTTTAGATTCGTATTCACCTTCATGTTGCTACATTTGATGGTGTTCGCTTTTGCCTTTGTGAATTTTATGGTCAAGGTACTCTCTCACATGTTCGCCCCTAACAAACGGCTATTATTCGAGAAGCTGACTGACCCTGTTTCGCAATGAAAAATACAGGATAACCTCAACACTGCTAGGGCAACATTTGGAATTACCTATCCGATTGCTAGATCTGCTGCGCTAGTTTTGCATGTCGATGTCGCTCTAGTCCTCCTACGTAAGACCTATGTCCATCAGGTCTATAGCGCCCAGTCACTAACCGGCTTTTAGCTGTGTGTCGTAATTGCATATCGCTACTTCGTCGCACGCCACTGAACACGATCATTCCATTTGATAAAAATATCACTTTTCATATGCGTACGATGCACTCTCCTACCCATTCCCATCTGAAAACAAGATTCCTTGTTGAACCCAATGAGGTTATCGTCGACTAACGCGCGGACTTTATATAGTTACTGCGTGGTCAATCGTCTTCTTTTCCCTTCTCCATACGCTTGCGCACTGGAACAATTTCGCCCAGCTCGCTGCAAAGACCGGCCTGGGCTTTAAGGGTTTCATGATGGCAAATTTCCTTACTGGCCCAGGATGGACTGGTTATATCATGTTAATTGCATTGATCGCCATGGCTTGGACCGCTGTCGAAAAATATCGTCGCGCCAATTTCGAGAGGTTTTGGTACACGCACCATTTGTTCATCGTCTTCTTCTTCTTCTGGTCATTTCACGGAGCCTTCTGTATGATCAAAAACGATCGCGATCCTCAATGTGTTGGTATCGGAGTCTTCTGGAAATATTGGCTCGTGGGAGGCTTCTTATACCTGTGCGAGAGGCTCGCACGCGAAATTCGCGGCAAGCATAAGACTTACATCAGGTTCGTGCACCCCTGCCTTCCATCGGGGTAACGTTAAGTTGCTAACGAGGCGGTGATAAACAGCAAGGTTATCGAGCACCCAAGTAATGTCGTCGAAATCCAGATCAAGAAGGAACACACTGTTACCAGGGCTGGCCAGTACATCTTCTTATGTTGCCCCGAGGTCTCCATCTGGCAATATCATCCCTTCACACTTACGAGCGCTCCCGAAGAAGATTATATTTCAGTTCACATAAGATGCGTGGGGGATTTCACCAAGGCTCTTGCGAAAACTCTTGGTTGTACCCTTGATAAGAAAGGCGGAGACCGAGTTCAGCAAACGGAGAAGTCAGAAAAGACCGGTGATATCGTATCTAAGGTTATTGGTGTGAACAAGGAATCGGCAACTGCAGATGTCGACCCAGCCCTTCGAAGAGTATTGCCGCGAGGTCCGTCCCTTAGCCCTGCAATAACCATATATATAGATGACTGACACACATGCAGTATATATCGATGGCCCATTTGGATCCGCCTCTGAGGACGTGTTCAAATACGAAGTTGCAATGCTCGTCGGCGCTGGTATTGGTGTCACACCTTTCGCATCTATCCTCAAGAGCATCTGGTACCGAGTCAACTATCCACAAAAGCGAACAAGATTATCCAAGGTTTATTTTTTCTGGATCTGGTTAGCCTCCACCCTCCCCTCTTCGGGAAAAACAACCTATTAGGCAAAGTGAACTAATGCGCAATAGTCGTGATTTTGGCTCTTTTGAATGGTTCCGATCCTTACTATTGGCAATCGAAGCCCAAGATATTTCTCATCTCATCGAAGTTCATACTGTAAGAACTCCCCTGGCCCCTCATTATAGCACATTAAGCTAAACTTTTGGATCATACAGTATCTTACCGCCAAGATCAAAGCTGATGATGCTTCTAACATCATGATCAATGACGCCAATGCAGAGCGAGATGCGATTACTGGCCTTCGCGCACCAACAAATTTTGGGAGACCCAACTGGGACACAATATTCAAGAGCATTCGATCGATTCATACACCTGCAGAGGCTGGTGTGTTCTTTTGTGGTCCAAAAGGACTTGGTTCGCAATTGCATATTAAATGCAACCAATACTCTGATCCAGACATGTCATTCGTCTGGGGCAAGGAGAACTTTTGATGGGTGCGGAAATCCAAAGCATCATGTAGAGGATTCGAGTTATTTTAGGGGTTCCATCCCCTGCAACCCGTTACCACAGCTTCCATTTTTTCGTTTTGATACCGGGGCGTTGCTAAGGGATTTTGTTAAGTCTTTTAAATATCTGGCTAAATCGGGCGCTGGTTCTCACTGTATACGAATTTCTTGTTTGGTTAGAAAAGAAGGGGATCAATAGTATATATGCATGAAGTAAAAGTGACAAAAACAAGCTTCCCATTTTCCAGTCTCATTGAGACTATACTCCCAGACACAGGTTATACAAAGCTCAAGTTTGCTTATTGTTTACCATGTACAGATATATAATAATCTCATCTCCCAGGTGCCATACATACAAAATTATAGATACTGTCAAGGAAATGCCCAAATCATTTTATTCAAATGTAGCCCATTAAAAGTTTAAATTCCGATTCAAGGAACAAGGAGAACAATGAATACCGGTTGATATTCGTCCTTTATCAAACAAACCAATGCCGAATGCAGTATGAAGCGTAATTTAGACTAACCTCGTATCCGAAATCATGAATGATATTTTGGATACGAATGCACTTCAGGTTTTAGAGGGTAAATTTTGAATTTCAACATAGACGATTTTACACCCAAGCTCCAGCTCCTCATCTGATAAAGAGCCGGAGCTACAATAGATAAGGCCAACCCCAAACACCGAATATGTGAGCGGAAATAAAAGATGAAGACAGTAGGAGTGGACAGACGATAATCTAAAGAGAGATAGAAAGGAGCCAGATGTCTTCTTAAAGTACAAGAGAATGCACCGATCCCAAGAGCTGAGTAACCAAAAGCGATTGGTTGACTAGGTCCGACGAAGACTTTGGGTTGGGTGTAAAAGAAGAAGAAAGGCGGGTCGGAAGGAGAGAAATTTGGGAAACCATGGCAAAAGTAAAATAAATAAGAACGAGAAATGAAAAGGGGCTGGGGAAAGAAAGCATCACCGTAAATTTGATGCGCAATGAAATCACTTGAGATTAGATTGATGTTAGTCAAGCTTTCGACGATTATGGGTCTTTTGCGACCTCGCTTTGGTTCAGTGCTTTCCCGGCCTGTAGTGCCTGCAGCTTTTGCTGGTATGATGCCGTAGGGTTAAACTTGCGGACGGTGCGGATGTCGTCCATGGAGTAGCCGGGGATACGGATGTTCCAATTTCGCTCCAGGGTCATCTGGATGTCGCGGATATCAAGGGTATCACTGCCCCTGTGCTTAGCCATTCGACACGAATATGTGAGCAAAGTGTCGACGAAGTCATCCGTCAGCTCAAGGATGCTCTAAGATTAACGGGTTTTCTGTGTCAGTAAAGGACGAATAATAGTATTAAGATATTAGCAACTTACTTCTTCCACTTCAGGATCCAAGCTCTCATCAGGGTCAATCTGTCTGACAAGCTCCTGTAGCTTACGCTTGCTGAGCAAGCCGCCGCTAGCCTCGTCGAGTTCGAACTGAGGCGCTTTGGCAATAGCGGGCGCGCCCACGACCTGACTTCCGGATGGCGCATGTGTTCCACCTGGCAGCGTTGGCCTTGCAGGTGGAACAGAGACCGCAGTTGGTGCCGGCATCGACAGTGTTTTGGGGATCGGAAGACGATGTGCGGATGCCCCTTCGCGCTGAATAGCCGGAGTGTTGGACGAGGCGATAGAGGAACCCTTTGCGGGAGATTCAGGAACAACTTGTTGAGAAATGGCTTGCGAAAGCCCAACCGGGTGTGAAGGCGATGCAGCGCCGATAGAATTGGATCGTAGAGCGGAAGTAGAGGTAGACTGAGGGGGTAACTGAGAAATGACTGCTGCAGGAGTAAACGCAGCGGTGCCGGCCGTGGTTCGCAGAGGTGTTACGGACGTTGGCGACTTTTGTGAGCCAGGTTGGGCGGAGCTGGCAGCTGCATTTTGAGCACTGGCAGCTGCGAGAGCATTTCCAACAGATCCAATGTTCGAAGGAGTTCGCTGCATGGCCTGAGGTTTTGGTTGCGCGGGGGTCTGGGGGGGTCGGGAATGGTTGTTAGTGCGTGTTTACATGAGACGATTTGCGGTTCTAGAGAAAATGGGATTGTCTGGAAGAGCAAGACTAAATCCGGCGGATAACTAACCTTGGTCATGTTTGATGCTGTAGCAGTTATAACTGGAACGTTTGCAACCGGGTCGGCCGCAGGGACTTCGGGAAGGACGCTACTCGCGACAGGCGTCTCTGCAGCAGGTGCATTATTGGCGGCCGCATTACGTACCAACGTAGCCTGCTGCATCCTGAAGGCGTTTATGAAATCTTCGCACTTTTTATTTTGTTTTTGGATTTGGTCGAGCTGTGTCCTCTTGTCGATCAGTTCTTCGGGGGAGAGAGGTTTCTCTGTATTACTGATAGCGGCTTGGAGAGTCTGCATAGTATTGCGAAAGGATACCATGGAGGCATATGCAGTCCTAAGTCTCGACTCTGCCTCTCGTCGCCAGTTGTCCGCATTCTCAGGATCGATATGTCCGGGGACTAACAGCTTCATTGGCTGAGACGACCCTCCGTTACTACCTCCCGGTGGAAGGGAAGCGACATTTGGTTGCGTCGGCGGCATTACACTGACATTTGGTCTATTTCCCTGGCTGGGTCCCACAGCACTGATTGCGGGGCGAGATTGGACAACAGCCTGTGGTAGAGCTTGCGTCGTCGGAATGGATGGTTGAGGCTGTGGAATAGCAGCCGCTGCAGCTGCCGCTGCGTTTGCAGCAGCAACAGCCTGACGCTGGCTAGCTTGCTGGTTCCTAAGCAGTGTCATGTGCTGGTTGAACTGTTCCAGCTTTTTCATAGCAGCAATCCCACGAGGATGGTTCTGACCAAACTGTTGTATTTCGTTCCGCAGACTCTGCTGGATCTGGATGTACTTCTGCCGCGTTTCTTCCATAGTGCTGGTTGGGGCTTGAGATTGGCCGGCTGTTGGCTGGCTTGGCTGGCTGTTTGGAAGCATTTGGGGATTCGGAGACTGAGACGTGCCAGTGCTGATATCAGACGTGTAGGCTGGTTTGAGAAGCTTTGACGGCTTCGGAGAGGAGCTGGAGATGAGCTGGGTGGACGGGGGTGATGATGTCTGGAGGTGGGCGTTCTGGCGATGGTTCTGGTGGTGATGGGCTTCGTCGTCGTCGATGAGAGATCGTTTGCGTTTGATCATTGAAGTTGAGCCAGCTCGGCAACGGTCGACGGTGCCCAACACCCGCACCGATGGATGGATGGACTTGTCGGATCCTCTTCCTCCTAAGGGTCACGCGCGGGGGGATCGAAGTTCGACGTTGACTCCACCGCGCATGGTACGTACCTACTACTTACGCAGGCACGGATGGATGGATGTGCGATGGATGTCCCGGAAGCGCGCGCGCGTCTGGTTCGGCTGCGCCAACAACAAAACGCCCGATGTGGTATTTGGCTCTTCACCCAACTCATTGATGAATAGATACTTATACCTGTAAGTCTAAGTAGCTATCATCATCTATCCGCAGCAATGGCCGTCAGCGGCCGCTTCGAGCGCCATCTTGAGCAAATCGAAGCCGCCGCAAGGGACATCTCCTCCATGCGCTTCAGCAAGCCTGGCATGTTCACCAACGTCAGCCATCCTGCCCCTTCCCAAATATCTCCGGTGAAACTGGCTCGCTAAACGTCGGTTGTTCTACGTCGCAGTCTCAAATCAACAAACCGCCTATCACGTCGCTCATCAGGGACACTTCGCCTTATGAGCGTGTTCTTTTTTCTTCCTCCTCTCCGAAAAACGACCCGTCCTTTGTCCAGAGGGCGCCCATGCTATCGACCAGATCTACCTTACTTGGTTCACTCCTCGACGGGAACGTCATGCATCAGGTTCGAAGCGCCGTGAACACAGCACATCTCAAAGGTGATATCGATGTCGAACTGCTCCTGCAAGGCGCTGAGAACCTCGCAAGAATATAGTAAGATGAAATGCCGGTTACTTCATTTCAATGCCTTTACTTGCTCACTTTGGCCTTTCTCTTCCTTTTTCTCTTCCACCTACGAATTCTAGTCCGACCCCCGGCCTCAATGACAAGATCGAACGCCTGCGGTCGAAACATCATGACCTTCTTTCAAGCGTGTCTTTACACGAAGAACTAGTAACTGCCCAGAGAACACAGCTCGATCTCCAGCGAGGTGCTCTAGATTCACATGACGATCCCCAGCCGTCTGCGGAACAAACAGACTCGCTTCACAACGGGGTTACTGATGATGATATCCAGGCAGAGGAAATTGCGATTCAGCAGCTCGAAGCACGTAGGAGGGAGATGGAATCTGAGATTAAAGATCTCGATCGCAAATTAGGGGCCATCATCCCATCCAAAGCATTTTAACTTTTAAGCAGCACCTTACCCTAGGCGGCACCAGTCTTCAAGCTGCGCCCTCGAACTTTATTCACGTTGAAGTCCCAATGACTCCCGGCAGCGTACAATAGGAGAGAACATGAACCGCTTGTCTACCTAGACATTAGGTAGTCACTATCTATTTATTCTGGATCTTTGAGAATAGAAGCAAGTCTAGCTATCTATCGCGTTGGTCACAATATCATCTCGGGGGCGACTCGGGGGGCCTCCATTGATAATACGAAGGTTTGTGCGTGATTTGTGAGGGTGTCACCCTTGTGGCAGAGATTTGCAACCGCAGCTGCTCCCCAATAGTCGCCGAGAATCTAAGATATCGTGAATCGTCCCTTTTAATCTCCTGCCAGTTTTCAATATTTGCGATTTCGCTTTCGTGTACATCAGACCTTTTGGTCACAAGTATGGTTGGAACAGCATCGACAGTCGAAACTTTTACGCTGGGGTCCACCGGCCGGACTCTAATAGCCAGGATTGAATTATTGAAGCTTCCAAAACTCACAGTTTCAAAAGCAACTCGACAGCCTATCCCCCCCAGCTCTTCAATTTCGGACGCTTCACACTTCCCTTGTTTGATTCGCATATATCTTGCGAAAGAGTTCGTAAATGGGGGGCCGGGCACTGGCTGAACGGAAAATTTTCGGAGGATGGCGTCGGTTGTTTTAGGTGAGAGCATGTAGCCAGTGTTAACTACTCGTTTCAGTAATTTTGCAGCTGATGGGCGCGGATTTATGTCCATTCTTTGTGCGATCCTGTTGTGTCGTTCCAACATGAATTTGACTTGCTTGATTTCCTCGACTGGGTCAAGGTTCCAATGCGTTTCAGAAATATGTCTGACGTCAAATCTGATCCTGGAAGGGTGAAGTTGATGATCTCGGGCATCGTTGAATTTGTCGCCGAATTGCCTGAACTTGTTCACGTGGGGCATCCGATCTTCGAATATAGTAACTCTGGAGGCATTGCGAAAATGCTTCAAAAGTGCAGTGAGGAAACCTTGTTTGAAGTCCATCGTTGTTGCAAACTCTTCATTAATTTCCGGGTCATTCTGCTTGAGGACAACGAGGTCGAAATTAAGTTGGCCTTTGTTTAGGATATTCAGAATGGTCTGGGAAAACAGTTTCCGGTTTCGCCCAGTCAGGAGAACGGTTAATTTGCTCTGATCTTTCTCCGTTGCACGTACTATTCCCTCCTATATCGCCTGTTAAATCGAGCGCGTCATAACAATGATTGGGGTGATTGGGGGCTCTCGTATACCATATATTTATTCCACCGGCTAGGAAATGCCCGGCTGGGATTTACAGCAGAAGTACCGTCAGGTTCTATCGTTGCATCCAATATAGAAGGGGTCTGCCACCATCCTACACATAGGTGAGGTTAGGCATGGTTCTAGAACGAACACTTTAAGGGGCACCATCTTCCGGAAGGAATAAAAACACACCTCCCCCAAGCAAGTGATCTTTATCCTTTAGTATCCCGACCGAAGACCGGTCCCAGATGCCACTTGGGATGGGGGACTGGTATAGCGCTGATATGTCGGAGCTGTGTCAGTCAGGTTCCGTCTCACTGCATGGTAAAAGTCATAAAACAGAAACATTTTGACCGATGACGTACTGTTATCGAAATCGACAATGCATATTGATTTGATCTGGTTCACAGGTGGCAGAGGCTTCAGTGGAACGAGTATGGACCAAATATTGATGCCGCTAGCATCCTCTGACCCAGTTGATAGGCTCATGGCGCTGGTCTTGAAGAGCCGCCGGCAGGGCGAGTGCTGTTTATGAACATTCGTTCGATGCGATTGTCGAAGTATGGATGTAGAGAGTTGCGAGGGGGCCCGAGGGTCACCAAGCAACGAGAGCCTTGGTGGTCTTGTATTTGGAGGAGAAGCGTTAGCATTGTAGTGTTGGCTGTAGGTTGTGGGTTGTAAGGAGCGATAGGATCAGAACAGCCGCCAGGTGTGTTTGCGCAATTCATTCCAAGAGATGTTTCCTCTGAGAACGTACTGCCTGACCAGAGAGCGCTATCATGTACATTACATACCGTATAAGCATATCATATGCCTAGCTGGTGCGTCTATCAACGCAACGTTCAGGGCCAATGAATGCCACGAAAAGGTCAATACTGCCTCGAGGCTGTTGGATTTTGTCGTCAATGGGATGTTGGGGATCCACCTACATACACGGCGTCAGCGGCTCCGGTTTTCTCTTCTCTTCTCTTCTTTTCTTTTTTTTTTTTTTAGAAGATGCCGACGGAATCCACAATTT
>JAJTUC010000003.1:1908764-1957207 GCA_036971365.1 Dactylellina leptospora
AAAAAAAAAAAGACTCGACGGAGCACCTGCATCAAGTATCCTGGACAACACATCTCGCGTGCATCACAACGTCAACATATCCGAGCCCTCGTCCCTCTGAGCGGGGGTAGGAGGAAAGCCTTTTACGAAGTATATAAACGGGCACAGGTACAAAGGGATTTATCGAACCGTTAAAGAAGAATCAACCAGTTGCGAATAACAACCCCGAAGAACCTACCTTAGTGCGGCATAAATCAAATATTCACATACGGCTGGTCTCACAAACAGCAGCTAAGGGCAAGTGAATATTGAAATTGGCGTTGTGCGACAGGATGGAGGAACGGGAAGGTCGACATCAGCGCACGTCCACGTCTAGGAAGTGAACCCAAAGCCGGGAATATACGGCCAATCTGCTTCTGCTGCTGGTGTCGTACGGCAGCAGGCATTCCTGAATTGGCTGCCGAAGGCTTCCGGTCGGAGCGGCGTGCTTGGCCCGCCGAGAGGCATGATGATTTCATGGGCCCATTCTTCTTCTGATCCTACACATCCGGAAATCCTAACATAAAAAACCAGTGGCCCCGTCGTCGCCTTCGTCGTCGTCAAATCCCCCCCTTCCCTCACTCGCCCACGTAATGAACCCGATGCCACGATAAGACGCACATCCACAACTACTGGCGACCCGCCCGACGCAGACGTATCTCATCCCCCCCCAAAGCGACAACATCGCGTCCCGCGTCCATCACCTTTCCTCCAAGAGAACAAAGCCTGATGCAGCATGGACGGCGATGACTGGCTCTACTCGGATGGCGGTTGGCTCCCCCTTCTCCCTCTCCTCCTGGTACCCCCTCTCTGATTTTTCTATTTCACAGGGCGCCAACGCTTCAATGCGACTCTTCTCAAGGAGTTCGGCTACGTGATATATCCCAACAACACCATCTCAAACTTCTCGACCTGCGTTCTGGCCTTCGGTGGCTATATTCCAACCGTCATTAGTAATGGGTCATGGTACAATTCGAGTAGCTGCGAGACCCCGGTTCGCTCGATACGCACCCGGGGCACTATCGGAATAGTAGTTGCTGTAATATTCGCCCTCTTGCTAATCCTATCGTTGACTTGCCTGAACAAACACGGCAAATCCTTCTTGCCAGCGGAGAAGCGGTTTCGTTTGGTAGGGAGAAGGTGGCCCTGGTATTGGTGTATCATAACATCCACCCTTGGCATGATCAGCGGCTTCACTGCGGTGGATGTGGATCGGGTTTGGGTGCTAGGAACAGCCGCGATATTCCACTTTATTTTTTACATGGTCACTCTGCCAGCTTGCCTTGCCGCCGTTTGGGAGTTTTCCCGTAACTGGTGCGTTTGAAAAATCCCAACGAATTTGATCGTCGGCTTGCGCTTATATCTCTTGTGCGTTTAGGGGTTCGTTCGAGGAACGAAAGGGTGTGGACGAGGACTTCTTCAGATACCGGCAGGATGACTCGCGATCTAGAATCGAGTTTTACGAACCACTTATCTTCTATCTTTTCAATTTTTTGGTAACTTAACGAACAATCCATCCCACCCGACAAAGTTGAACCGATGGCTGACGTCTCATATAGAGCTTCTTTTTGTCTATATTAAGAGCATGGAACCCGATCGCAAGATCAAATGCGGATGTCATAACCGATGCAAGATTTCAGGCATCTTCGATGTTCTCGTTCCTTGCGTGGATGACAATTTTTGTGGCCCATTTGATAGCGCGGCATCACTATCGACCTCAGAGATTTCCCTGGAAAATCCCAGTCACTCTAATAATTGTCCTCGTTCGTATTGCTTTCAACATTGTGAGCTCTTTTGACTATTCGATTAGCCAACTCCATTGGCAAGCAACGCCTGCTTATATCTACTGCCTTGGCTATCTACCGATAATCCTTACACTTCTCGTTATCCTTTACTCTGGATGGAGGGAACCCAATGAGGACCGAGAGCTTCTGCGCTTAAGAAATGCACGAAACGCAACTTTGGACCAAGAAATGCACGCTATACCTTCCTCAGGTGAGAGGAAATCAATTGGGAAGTATAAGACGGAGAAAGCAAGGAGAGCGAGCCGCGCATCCGCTCACGATTACTGGGGTAACGATGACACATCTAAAACGGTATAACATAAGAAATTTCTATGTGTCATATCGACGCCCTTGCCAGTATTGCCCACAGCTACAAGTCCTCATCGACTACTAATCTGAATTTTGACCCTTTAGCATAGCGCCGCACATCCTTTCTCGCAAGACTACTAGTGTTAAATATCTGTACTGGAACATTTAATTTGTATTTTCATCTGGGAGGGGGTTTCTTGCCACATATAAAGTTGTAAATAAATCCGCGAGCTTCCGTGGCAGTCTCGGAGTCAGATTGCATAATCGATTGTGCGGCGGAGCAGTTTCCGTGGCTTGTGAGGCAATATTAAGAACAGTGTTGCGCGAAACCGATGTGATTATGTAATCATTCAAACCAGACTCCAAGCTTCCCCTTGTCGGACCGCGTAACATGTCACCAACCACATACCACCATCACCTCCTTCCAATACCACCAACCAAATAGGCCTTCTATTTCATCTTCACCTGCGCGTTATCTGTCAAGAGAATCAGAGCTCGGTTTTAGGACTTCAGCTTCCGGATTAGTGACCAGATTCACTACGCAGCATCCAAAATCACCACCTTAGTAAACGGTTTGTTTTTTAGAAGTGCTTTATCATGGTGGGGGAGCAGGTTATCAATGTCATCCGAAAGGCAGTCGGGGATGAAGACCCTATGGAGGGTGTCGCTGAAGAACCCGGCTTGCAGACAGATAGCGCAGACGAGCAGCTCAGAGACAGGAACGTGATCATCAATGGTACGAAAACGTCAACATCTCAAAGTCAGCGTACAGCTTACTAACACTGGCTTGGGCTTCTGGGATTGCAGATATCACGGCAAATTTCACGTTACTAGAAAGAGCCGTAGCCAACTTTGATGCGAGATTCACCCTGAGGGTCTTACGGTCTCTCAACACTCTGCGTAAAGGATTCACGGCTTCGATTCTCGCTGATGTCGTCCGGAAAACTTTCCCAACCTCACACCCGGCGTTATACTCTCTGGGATCCATTCTAACGGATGGACCGCATGCTGATCAAGATGCTTCTATGGATCTTGAGACCGAGAAGCCTCCGAGCGTCATCCTCCCAGAAATCGAGGTATACCTACACCTCGCAGTTCAAATATATCTCCTGGATCAGAAAGAGTATGAAAAGGGTGCCAAGTTCTCGGAAGACCTCGTGAAGCGAATGCACGGGATGAACAGGCGAACTCTAGACTCTCTTGCGGCGAAAGTTTACTTCTACTATTCCATGTTCAATGAATCACTTCCTGGTTCCGAGGCTTCGATAGCTATTCGGCCACAGCTCCTGGCTTCCCTTCGAACAGCTACTCTAAGGAAAGATATCGACACGCAAGCAACCATAATTGTATTGCTCCTTCGCAACTACTTATCCACATCTCATATCAACCAGGCGGATCTTTTAGTCACTCATGCGGCATTTCCTGAATCGGCGGCGAACAATCTCTTTGCCCGCTACTCATACTATCTTGGCCGTATTCGGGCCATTCAGCTTGATTATTCCAGTGCCCATGAATATCTCATCAGCGCAACCCGCAAAGCTCCTCAAGTCGCAGTTGCTGCCGGGTTCGTCCAAGCCGCCAACAAACTCAACATTGTAGTCGAGCTGTTGATGGGCGACATCCCTGAAAGGAGTATCTTCCGTCAGCCGATGCTAGAGAAACCTCTCCGACCGTACCTTGCCCTCGTCAGGGCGGTAAGGATCGGTGAATTAGACGCTTTCCAGAACACAGTCAACTCATATGCGGAGGAGTTTAAACGAGACGGCACATACACCTTGATACTACGGTTGCGCCAAAATGTCATCAAAACTGGAATAAGAATGATGAGCATCGCCTACTCCAAAATCTCACTTAGAGATATCTGTGTTCGTCTTCGTCTAGATTCAGAAGAGAGTGCTGAATACATTGTCGCAAAAGCCATTCGAGACGGTGTCATCGAAGCCACCCTGAACAATGAGAAAGGTTATATGCAGAGCAAGGAAATAACAGACGTATACGCGACAAGAGAGCCTCAGGACCAATTTCATGACAGAATCAAATTTTGTATGCAACTACATAACGAATGCGTTACGGTATGGATCTTCAATTAGACTCCTCAAGGATTCGATGATTTTGAAACTAATCATGGCGCTACCCATACAGGCAATGAGATTTCCGATGAACCAGCATCGTTTAGAGCTGAAGAATGCCCAAGAAGCACGGGAGCGGGAACGAGAGCTCGTGAAAGAGATTCAAAATGGGGATCGAGATGATGACGATGGTGATTTTGAAGGTATTTGAAAGAAACTTGTATCTAATGCAAGCAAAGACCCTTTGAAAAAGCGGTATGGTAGGAGGAATACGACAAGCGGAGACATCCTAGGCTTTGGGTTACAGACAAATTTAAGCTACTGGTCGATCCGGAGGGGCAATAAATAGAGACCAAGGCAGAATGCTAGCAATCTGTGACCTTGTACATCATACGCCAAACAACGTAACACAGCAGTTGAACATTTTTAGTTGCTAATGATTGTCTTGATTTCCAGTCTTGAACGCTCTCTTGCTTTAGCATCTTCCATCTTTCGCATGTAACTAGCGTAAAGAGTAATCTCGGCGACAGCAACAATGAGGGAAACGGTGATTGAGGCTCCCAATCTGATAGACTCCCTATTCCTATACGTTGACAGGTTCGCTGTCGCATACCATATAGCTAAGCCCATAAAGAGAGAACTGAAGAGTATATTCAGGATCACCGACACTTGATCCGATATTTCCTTCGTGATCGAGTGGACACTCTCATCTTTGCCGGTGGAGCCAACCATAGCAGCGTAAACTCTCTCCTCCTCCTGGCGCCTTAGATTTTCCATGAGGGCAAGATACTCCGCGGACTTTAGACCATGTGCTACCAGTCAGCAAAGTGGAACATAATCGGAAGTATTTATCTGTGAATTTGGCAACGACGTACAGGTTTGGGTCTCGGGGGCCGTTCGGGGATGTGAACCCCCGTCCCACGTAGCAAAAGGTCCAACCCGTTGAGTTCCTTGGAACTTGGGTCGCGCAGGCTTGATTCTCGGGCGATTTTGGCAAGCTTGACATGATCTATGGATACATCAGGGTCACCGTTGGAATGCTCGGGCGCACAAGCACGAAGAACCCTCCGAGTCACGCTGGTTGTCGAGAGTTGGACCATGGGGTGAAATGAAATAAATGTAAGGGAGAGGCGAAGCCGAAACTGCAACCCGCTCCGTCGACATAACATGCGCGCTTGGATACATTCGATGTTACGGAGAGACAACGACCACCTTGCGTCAGAAAACACCGACGTCCGTGGTCCACAGGAATGTCGCACAGGTGGAATGGATGTGGTTTCCCCTCACCTTCAAGCAGCTATGCTATGCAATGTACATGTACATGTACCCACCCCTCGGCTCAACAACAAAAAACCGTTTGCACCAGAAGAGATATCAGGGATAAGAGCGAGCTTAGCTTCTCAGAGCTTCCCCCACCCCTTTAAATTGGCATTATTAATTCCAGAGTGTGGCATTTGGAGTTCTGTCCAGGAACCAATCCTTCTCTATCCTGTCAAATCCTGACTGAGTCTGTATGCTAAATACAGCTTGGACTTTCTATCTCCCCTCCTTCATCGCTCTCATTATACTCACCTCTACTGCGCTAGCCTCTCAGAAGCATGGCCGGCCTTGTCCCTAAGCTAGAATCTCTAGCTGTAAGCGTGAGCTCTCAGCTTAAGCCTGATGAAGAACCCACCAGAGCCGGCGCCATCACGCCCCGCATTAACAGACTCTCTCGCCCGCTGGAAGCAATCGATATCCCGCACATCAAAATCAAGGCTATCTGTTGCATTGGAGCTGGATACGTTGGTACGCATGTCTGACCGGTCCCCTGATACAAGGCGTGATTCGCAGTTTGGTCCCGTTCTTGTCACAACCGCAGGCTGGCTGATCAAATCAACGGATACTAGGCGGCCCAACTTGTGCTGTGATCGCTTCCAAGAACCCTCACATCAAAGTTACTATAGTCGATCTCAACGCTGCTCGCATTGATGCCTGGAACTCGGACAAATTGCCGATTTATGAGCCTGGCTTGGATGAAGTCGTCAAGTCCGCTCGAGGCAGGAACTTGTTCTTCTCGACGGATGTTGATGCTGGCATCCTCGAAGCAGATCTCATCTTTGTTTCCGTCAATACACCTACCAAGGTCAAAGGAATTGGTGCCGGCTTCGCCGCCGACCTAGGTTATGTTGAAAGTGCTACTCGCAAGATCGCTGAAGTCGCCAAAAGCAACAAGATCGTCGTTGAAAAGAGCACGGTTCCATGCAGGACGGCACAGTCCATGAGGTATATCGTACGTATCTCTACAATTGATCTAATGGGCGATTCACCACTAGAAGAGCTATTCTAACAAAAGGCAACTATCGCTTCATTACTAGCTGGAAGCGAATGCAAAGCCAGATATTCAATTTGACATCCTATCAAACCCCGAGTTCTTAGCGGAGGGAACTGCAATATCTGATCTATTCTACCCAGATCGAGTCTTGATCGGTTCCTTAGATACTGAAGGAGGACGCTCGGCCGCCGCATCCCTCGCTGACGTTTACGCGGGATGGGTGTCTAGGCACCAAATAATCACAATGAACCTTTGGTCTTCAGAACTCTCAAAATTAGCCGCCAATGCGATTCTAGCGCAGCGAATCTCGAGCATCAATGCTCTCAGCGCAATATGCGAAGCTACTGGGGCCGATATTGACGAAGTGAGTTATGCTTGCGGTTTGGATTCTAGGATTGGTCCAAAGTTCCTAAAGGCCAGTGTGGGATTTGGTGGAAGTTGTTTTCAAAAAGACATTTTGAATCTGGTCTATTTGAGTGAGAGTTTGCATCTTCCGGAGGTTGCTGCATATTGGAAACAGGTACGTTTTTGCATTTCTAGTTTCATCTTGTGAAGGAGATGAGCGGTTATCTTCTACTTGGCTCACTCTCTTCTATTCGTAGGTGGTTGAGATGAATGAATACCAGAAACGCCGTTTCACAAACCGTGTCATCTCCTGTCTTTTCAATACTCTAACCGGGAAAAAAATCGCTGTTTTTGGGTTCGCGTTCAAGAAAGATACAGGAGATACACGTGAGTCTCCTGCAATCACACTCGTCAATTACTTCCGAGAGGAGAAGGCCTATATTTCGATTTACGATCCCCAGGTCGAGGAATCTCAGATCTGGATGGACCTTACAGAACCCGGCGTGATTGACGAGACTGAGGCTATTAAAAAACAAGTGTCCATCGCCAAAGATCCGTACGAAGCCGCCGACGGGGCTGACGCTATCGTGATCTGTACTGAGTGGAACGAATTCCGAGATACCTATCTTGACTATGAAAGGATATATCGGGGGATGAAAAAACCGGCGTTCATTTTTGATGGGAGACTCATCCTCAATGCAAAGAATGTCGGGGAGATCGGGTTCAAAGTTGAAACCATTGGCAGGCCACGAACAACTTTTGTGCAATCAAAGGACTTCGAGTGACCTCGTCCAAGTCCTTCTTGTACTGATATGGCCTGGTATCTTCTAGCCCACGAAATTATAAGTGTCTTGGTGATGGCCTCAAGCGAAATAGAGGGGGGGTTGCTCTTTGAGATTGAATATTATTTGCCCGGGCACTTGGGAAATATCCTTGTAGCAGCAGAAAAGAAATTACAGCCTAAAATCGGTTCTAATAGCATGATAGTAGATAGGTCGGCTGTTCATATGCATAGGGAATTGACCTCTATTTCAACGACTCGTTACGTGAGAAGACGAATATGGTAGAGATGAACGATAAAAACAAGAGGGACAAATGGGACGAGGTCCCTATATAATAGAATAATCCTCTAAAAAAACGGGAAAAGTATGAAAAAGGTAAATGAAAATATTCAAATAGCGAAGAAGGAGGAGACAAGGGAAAAGCGAATTCGCTTGTAAATACAGTGGCCAAACTAACTTCAATGAAATATGCAGCAAACAAAATGCAGTTATAACGTAAACTTCATAGCCCCTAGCGTAACTTTTCCCACGTAGCAGAGCGTAAAACCCATAGCAGTTTATGTATCTCAATATGTAGCGCCAAAATGCCCATGCTATTTACATGCTAGTAATAAATCAATTACTCGATGTGGGGAGAACGAAGTAGAAAGAATCTGGAGAAGACGTATCGCAAGACGAACGCAACTCTTCGACTAACTACTCATCGTCGTCCACTATTTGTTTATCCACGAGATTCCGAGAAAGGATCCTAGTATATCAATCTGTTAATGTAACCCTTATCGTACCAAACAGCTTCGGGGAAGGAGACTCACATAACCAACAACCCAATTGTTACCAGGATGAGCAAAGCAAATCCGAACCATCCAAGGACAAGAGCTGTTACCTGTAGTTGAACGGCGAGCGTTAATAAGGGGAGCGCGCAATTTTGACTGAAGTGGAGAACATACACCAACACCGGTCTGAATAGACCCATTGCCAAGGTTTTCCGCTATTGTGGCAGCGGCGATGGATGCCGTATGCTGGTTTCCAAGGAGTTAGTTCACGGAATTTACATTTCAGAAGCTACAAAGAGTTTCCCCGACTTATACTAACCTGCCATAGAACCGAGACCAGAACAAAAATGGCGGAGATGAATATTATTGCGAGAGCGATCTGCGAAACAAATCGACTAGGCATTCTTTCTTCTTCGTTGTTGTATGTTGGAAAAGTTGCTAGCATAACCAATACAATTGTTGCGAGTAGGATTGCCACAATGCTAGTAGTCCACTGTTAATATCTGAAGAGAGGGATTTGAATGGTAGAGCAAGATAGTTTATTTACTCACAGTAGGTACGGGAAGACGATACTATCTCGGAAAGTATCTGACACCCAAATTAGGTTAAGAGGGTCTTGGTCGACACTTACTTGAGCTGCGAGAGACGATGCATTATTACTGCATAGCCACGAACCACCGTCTGGATTGATACATATTCCAAAATAGCTAAGGTATGAAAAACAACTTAGCGAATCTCCTGCAGGACACGACATATTTTCTACGTCCTTCCATGACAGGTAGAGGTCTAGCGACTTACCCAACCCGGGCCTCAAGCATTGCATTCGCAACGATATTGCCTATTGCTCTCGCAGCTTCTGGATCCACCTGCGCCGTCGAGTACACCGGAGCGTAGTGGTTGTAAAAAAGGTTTATTAAAAATATCGATGGTATGAGTGGACTTGATGAAGAACAACCCGCGAGTAATAACGCTAATTCCGGCGATAATCAGACTCCTGGTTGCGAGAAACTGGAGAGGACTCTGTGATGTGTGCGGGAATGTCTGCTTACATAGTAATATGATCGCTAGGATTATGAAGATCATCAATATATGCTAGAAGCACGACCAAATTAGTCACCAGCCTCGGCTTTCGAGAACAACACTCTGGGCAATAATAAGTTGACGTACGTGGTATCCCAATAAAGGGACAAGTCCTGCAAGTTCGAGTCTGGTTAGCGCAGCCCTATCGCAACGAAAGGACATGGCGGTCATGATTCCACATACTTTCAAATGTCAGCTGTAACCGGATTATCCGGCGAACTTCTATGAGAGCCATCTCTACTGGCCTGAGACGAGCTTGGAATTCGAGCGATCCCGGGAACCTAACTTTCCAGCGCGGCCTCTGCGTAAGAGGTTGACGCTTAAACCCGCCGTTTGAGAGTCGAATCTAGAAGCTTGGTAACCCCAACCAAAAATGATAGTATTCAATTTTCTGGCCTCTTGACCTCTGCCGAATTGATATGATCGAAGTGGCTAGAACCTATGGCGTTTTCTCTTCAGAGGGTGAGGAAGCGATTTATGATGTTTCGAAACGAAGGTAGAAGAACGTCGAGAGGGAAGACGGTAGGAAAGTGCTGCAATGCTGTGCTGTGGAAGCCGGCGCGGCTTGAAGTATAGATGGCGCGAAAGAAACGAAAGCGCGTGCTAGGTGTATAAGGGAGGGGGGAAGGGGTGTTTGCTGGTGAGAGAGAGGCAGCGATGAAGCTTAAGTCAGGTGCTGGCAATGATGTCGAGGCTGCGAAGTGTAAACAGACCGGCGTGGACACCGCCACCGGATTGGCTGGGCTGTTGTCAGGGGAACAGGGACCCGCACAGATCCCCGGGGTGGTGACCAACGGCGCATCAACACACAACGCATGACACAACGCACCACGCGCACCACGCGCAACACACGCAACACAGGCTTGGCACATTATATTACATTACATTACACACACTAGAACGTAGAACGTAGGTGCAGAACATCTTCAAAGAACCTTGCCCGCCTTCGTGACCCGTATCGTCTTTATCTGTGCCAGGCCCTGGGCATCCCCTTTCCAGCTGGACAAAAGCTTGGTGGCATCTTCATCGAATACATTCGGTATCTCTATCGTCGTGGCCATCTTAGCACACATCCTCAATCCGATCAGAGGGGGGCAGGCCTTACCGTAGCCCACGCTGAACTCTGCCAACTCTCTTTCGAGGAAGTTCCTCAGCTTGTCCTCCTGCGATGACTTTGGCCGCCCTTCCCTCCTCGTCGCCGACAGACGCTGAACCTCATCGTCTAATCCAGCTAAAAACCTAACCCGCCATTTAGTTCAATCCCAACGTCAAGTCGAATGTGTGCGTGAAATGTGCGTTGCATGCAGGGCTGCTCACCTGTCGATGTGTTGCAGAACATCTGCCACCGAAGATGGCTGCGAACTTTCTGATGCGACGAGGTCTTGGAAATGCCGGAATCGTCTGACTAGTGGTCGTTAACTCTCTCTCGCCGGGCCGGTCACAGTTACGTTCCTCCTACCCTTGGGTTGAAGCGCTCTCTGTCTCGCGGACTCTGATTTCAGTAGCCGTTCTTGCCTCAGCATTCCCTTTCGAAGTCGTCGCGCATCCCGGCTATCTTCAATAAGCGCTGTGGAAGCGGCTCCTCTTTTCTGTTTGATCTGCGACTGGATCTTGCGGAGCGATCGAGGCATCTTGGATGCGCGCTCGGTCGTTTACTCAGACGTTTCGGTGCGTGCAAGTTCGGGGATTCGATAGTGAAAAAGCCGGTGTCGGCAAATTTTCACAAGAAGGTTTTTGTTACCAATCGTCAACACAGCACGGCACTTTACCGTATCGAAAACGTCTGGACGCAAGAGGCCCGAAGGAGTTCGTTTCCGATCGAAGGGGTGTCTCTCAGAGGAAGCCCGGACACTGTCGCAATTCTAAAACCTGCCCCGCACATACTGATTTTGGGCTCTTTCCCTCGCGCTTGCCCGTCTGTTCACCTTGATGCGTCCCATGGGATTAGACCCTTAAATTTGTATCCATTAGTACGCTAAACACACGACGTTGCTGAGACCGCCCCAGTCGGCACGTTTGATATCAAGACTTGTCGTCTTGGCGATATCAAGGCCTTGAGGAAAGAAATATAGAGTTTTCGAATAGTAGAAGCATTCCCCATATTACCAGACTGCTCCGGATGCTCTTATCGAGCACTTCGATTCTACGATGTCGGCGACTGCTAAGAAGGAAAAGGTTCGCTGGCTTCACTTGAGATCACCCTGTCTCTAGGTCTTTCAACCACCCGTTTCAAAATGCAAGACTGATACTTTGTCCAATCACAAGCCAACTGCCTTGAGGTCTATTCTAGCCGGAGCAACCGCTGGAGCGATAGAAATCGGTATGAGACTCGAGTCCTAACATTGTCATCCCATCGACCGCCCACGGTGCGATGATTGGATAATACCTGCTAATCTCGGAATCACTAGCTATCACATATCCCGCGGAGTGTGAGTCTCGCTTTCTCTGATTGTTGCAATGGCAAAATGTCCCGGGAATGCAAATCTATACGAGGAGGAGACGCTGTAGAACCAAGCACCTACCTAACTAATACTTCTTTTCGACAGTTGCAAAAGTTCGTACGCAGCTGAACAAGCGGCTCCCTGATGGTCAAAAGCTTCCGTGGCCTCCATTTGGAAAACAGTGGTACACTGGGTGTACTACGAATATTGCTGGGAACTCTTTCAAAGCGGCCGTCCGTAAGCTACCTTTGTTTAACCCCCAGAAGGACTCGAAAGGTTAGACAACCAACTAAATTCATACAGGCTTCCTGGCCTTTGATACTTTCAAGAATGCCTTGTCCGACGAGAACGGAAACATATCCGGCCCTCGGACGGTTCTTGCAGGTTTGGGAGCAGGTAAGGAAATAGTCGGCCCGAAGCTACTTCGACCTACTTGCTGATCGATTCTGTTCAGGGATATCGGAATCAGTACTCGCGGTCACACCATCGGAGAGTGTCAAGGTCAAATTGTAATTACAATATACACCCACATTTTTGTTTATGTCTGAGCTCACCGGTTCATGAACAAAACTTGATAGGATTGACGATAAAAAGCAGCCGAATCCACGGATGAGGGGCTTGATCCATGGAACGAGTATAATAGTAAGAGAGCAAGGCATAAAGGCTCTGTTTAATGGCCTGGTTCCGACGACTGTTCGGCAGGCGACAAGTTCTGCGGTTCGATTTGGTTCCTACATGACTATGAAGCAGATGGCGCAGAGCTATGTCCCCCCTGGGGAGAAACTAAGTTCGGCAGCGACTTTTGGAATTGGTGCCACCGCCGGTACCATCACGGTACCATCTTGTCTACCAAACATTCACCGATTCCATGAACATTGCTAACTAGGAGGCGGGCTCCCTTAGGTATACGTAACAATGCCAATCGATGTGGTAAAGTCAAGGTAGCTACTCTCGCAACATTCGTTCTTGTTTTCCTGGACTAAATTTATCTCAAAGGATGCAATCGCTCCACGCTCATCAATACAAGAATAGCTTGGAGTGTTGTTATAGAATCGCAACTGAAGAGGGCGTTCGCGCTTTGTGGTCTGGTGCCCTTCCTAGATTGGCGAGGTTGATGGTACTTTGAATTCTTGAAATCCTTAATGTGAAGACCCGATCTAACATATGCATAGATGAGTGGAGGCATAGTATTCACTTTGTATGTTCCAAATCCACACCCTTCTATGAACTTTGTAATAGCCAAAAATCTGACTTTATTGGGTGTTAGGTACGAAAAATCTATAGATTTTTTTGCTTGGGTGGATCCTGAAAAGAAATACATTTGAGCGTTTATATCTCGTAGAGAAAAGAAAGATATGTTTATCAGGTGTTGTTTATGAGCTTTGAAGCAAAGGACGAATTTATATTTTAAGGAAGTAAACATTGCCATGTACTATATCGGGAGGTGCTGAGTATTGTATCGGAGGCGATGGTGTACGACGGCTACTTGTTGAACTCCTTCGCAGACCCAATTAAATGACTTACTGTCATTTTTAGCAAGCCTTTATATCTCTCAGCCGTTGCCAGTCCGGTCCACGACACCGAAACATAATGGTATTCAATGCCATAATATTGGAGGCTAACGTGGTATAGCTCCTTGTAGATATCAAAATCAAAGGATTTGCACTTGTAGGAATATGTCATCCTGTGTTCTCTTTGTTTTCGGATCCATCGAGGGCAAGTCGTTTCGTATTAATGGATTGAAGCTCTGGTTGAAAGCGGAAGGAATCAAATGAATAGAGCTTTGGAGTTGCTGTAGTCAAACGGGGACATGATTTATGACCTGGGTGTGTCATACATTCTATGGAGGGTTGGTTTCTTGACGATGCAATATTTCTGATATGCGAGACGGGGGTGGTATTTCTAAAGACTACCTTAGGAGACTTGGATAGGGTAGCACTGAGCGATTTTCCATGAGGAGCATAGCCTTTGAGAAGTGGTCTGTGGAGAGTCGCACTTGTGCGCTGTATTCTAGATTGGCATTTCTTCGCGAAGAAGGGACTTATTTCGGTGGAGGGGGCCGCCTCGTTTTCGTCGTCTATGCAAAGTCGACGTTTCTTAGTAGTAGTTTCGAGGGATGAGGCTGGCTTCTTAAGCGTCGTGGGACTCTGCATTGATATGGTAGCGTGGTCTTTAGTCTCACCCGGGTTGACGGGCTTGTTAACAGGCAGTTCCGCGAGCACTCTTTTAGGTGCTAGGCAATATGAACTGTCAGTGCCAATTATGTTATCCAGATTCGTAGTAACTTACTGAAAAAGCGTGTTATGGGCGCGTTCGGCCGCGCCAATGCCTATGAAGCATATTTAATATAATGCGGGGAACGACGTCAGATGGCTAAGTTTTATACCTTTGGTTGCACTGGCGCAGCTCCTGCAGAACCGTGCGCTATCAAAATCTCGAGTTTGCTGATAGGGTCAAGGTCGCCGTTTGCGACCTTCAATGCAATGTCGGCATCATAGAGTCTAAGATTCGTCGGATTAGCTGGATATCGATGTAAATATTACAAATACCCTCAATTACCTTCCAAAGTTATCTGCTTGTTCGTCACTAATAGTTTCTGGGAGGGTGTTGGTGCCGTTACAGGAGATCAAGCAGCTGGCTTTCGGACAAAAGATACGCTGATATTCAAAAGTCATTTCAGCTTTCACGAATGCCTTCTCGTAACCAATGGGGACATTATAGGATCCATCCATACGAATGGCCTTCAAGATCTAAATTCGAGTTAGCAAGATACACGAGGTTCGATGCGTGGGAATGACGCGAGGTTATAGGCTGGCTACCTTTTCAACAGTTTTATACTTGCGAACAAATTTGTACGCAGTTTTTATGCCCATTTTTGGGATATTTGCGAGATAATCACACCCACTAAGTATCGCCATCTTACGGAAGTCCGAATCAGACCAGCCGGCAAGGCGGATATCCTGGGTTTTAGGAAAATCCGATCTGTGAATGGATATGCAGTCACCATATTGACCCAATTTCGTAAGAAGACACTGCGCTCCAAACACTAGCAAATCCGAGTCCTCTGATATGATAGCTGACACTTCACCGATCCTCTCGAGGTATGCCATTTGAGCGTCCGCCTCATACGGAGCTACCACATAGGGTATGTTGGCTCTCTTGAGTTCTTCAATAAAGTATCGTGCCATCAAGGGGGTAACATCGATTGCCTTTTGCAACTCAGCGTGTGCCTGTGTAGTTTGGCCAAGTTTGAGAAGCTCTAAGCCCGTGTTTCGCGAGGCTTGTCGCCTCCTACATTTCGCAGGAAAAGCTATAATCAGCATAAGCTTCCGGCATGTTACTGAAATTTGCAAGATGGACAGGAGCAGATTGACGAGATAGATGTTTACAGCTTACTTTTCTCGATCGAGCTCTGTTCCCTTTTTCCCGGGCAGATAATCGCCGTCAAATACTATGTACGGGGTGACGCCATAGTGCTGAAGCATCCGTACTCTGTGCATCGCATAAGCTACATACCTAAGCAATCAAAGACAGATGGTTAGGAAGAACATGTACACAGTAAGAGCGTGTTGGCCATTCGACTGGGAGAGATACTTTGTTGTGTGCTTCCCAAGTGCCAGATCAATGGCGCAAGATATCGTCCCCCGATGAAGCCATCCGTAAGCATCTACAGCGACAGTTTTGCCTTTCCAGTGTTTGATATGGGTTGGACGCTGAATGGATTTGAGCGCAGGCAGAAGACCGTTGATTCCCATGCTTTTGGTTGTTGAAGGCCAGGGCGTGTATACTTCAAGCAGCAGGAGAAGAGCAAAGGCAAGAATAAGGGCAAGAATAAGAAGAGAGAAACACCGAAACCTCCCTTAATTCATTTCGAGATGTAGATGCAAAGGAGGCTCGTGGTTGCGAGTGAGATTCTCCTGGTAGGGAGAGGGAATGGGTGGAGGCCTGGGGGCACGCGTTGGGGCACGCGACAACACGCGAGAGCGTGCGGCTCCAAAACACGCAACACACTGATTTCCGCTTTGGTCTGGAGGAGCTATTTGGAGTTGTTGCCGCCCGTGTTGTGAAAGAAGTCGATGGCACCTTCGACATCGGTCCTTCCCACTCGCTCCTCCTCCCCATCCTCCTCCTCCCTCTTGTTTACCATCAAATATCTTCCCCATTTCGCCAACTACAGCAGCTCCTCCCCCCCCAAGTTAGCACTTCCTTACAAGGCTCGATCTATCCTCATTTCAACATCCAGCATCTTTAGACTTTGATACTATACTTGGTATATACCAAGTATCGAAAGCACCATCTACGATACAAGCAGATAGCTATATATAGCTACATATGGCGACGAAGCGATCCCGGCTAGGACCGCAGTCGGACGATTATTTCAATCAACCGGATTCAGACATCCAGCGAGAACAGGTTGGTTCCTTTGCCTAATACCTCTGCACAAATGCATCTGCTAACCCTTCACGCGTTCTGCTAGCAAAGAGGCAAGAAACAGAAGACCGTCACCCAGGATGATCCTACATCTGATGAGGATGAGGATGCCATGTACATCGAGCAGACTCAGCGGCTTGCTGCGAATAATTTGCCCGCCAAGGTCAACGAACCCGCTGACTATGGCACCATAGAGTTAATCCGGCTCGAAAACTTCATGGTAATACACCCCCTTCCTGACCAAATGAATCCTTTAATACCAGCTCGCTAAGCCGTTCCCCGTACTTTTGAAGTGCCATGCCTGCCTTGAAATGAAGTTTGGGCCATTCATGAATTTCGTGGTTGGTCAGAACGGTAGCGGAAAAAGTGCTGTTTTGACAGCTCTCACTTTATGCCTTGGTGCCAAAGCTACCGTCACCAACCGTGGTGGCAACATCAAGAGTTTCATAAAGGAAGGAGAACACCTTGCCACAGTCGAAGTTCACATCCGAAATCGGGGAGACGGATTCAAGAAAGATGTTTATGGCGAAACAGTCGTGGTTCAACGAACCTTCAATCGGGATGGCGTGAACTCTTACAAAACAAAGGCGAAGTCAGGAAAAGTGATATCCACAACCAAAAAAGAACTATCCGATATCATCGACTACATGTCTTTACAAGTTGATAATCCGATGACTGTGTTGTCGCAAGATCTCGCCCGTCAGTTCTTGAGCAATTCTACCGACGAAGAGAAATATAAGTTCTTCATGAAAGGTGTTCAGTTAGATGATCTTTACGCTCTTTATCAAACTATGAAAGCACAGCAAAATACAATTGAAAGTGTTCTTGAGAGCAAGGCTGAAGATATCCGCGAATTGAGAGAAGACAAAGAGGCCGCAGAAAGGAAGTTCAGGTTATTGCGAGAAACAGAAAACCTTCGCAACAATGTAAAGGAACTTCTACTGAAACTTGCATGGGCACAAGTATCTGAGTCTGAGCAGGTATAGTAACATCGTGAACTGCGAACAATGCACATGTCCGGTTTTTGACTTGAGTGCAGGAACTTGAGGCAGCGAAAAAGGATCTCTTTCGATCAGAAACGGACCGACAACAGCTTGACGCGAAGATTGACAAAACAACATTGGAAATCGCCGAATGGGATAAGAAGGTCGAAGAAGCTAGAGCAGCAGTGGATAGTTCCTCTGACAGCAATAACCCCCTAAAAGAAGGGAAGAGAGACTTGGACGGAAAAATCATCACCAACTCCGAAAAAATCTCTAAGGCCCAGGTAAGATATTCTTCAAAGTTTTGGATGTGCATCATCTGTCTCATAAAGTTTCACAGTACGAGGGACGAGAATTAGACCAATGGATGAAATTGGGGAAAGAAAAAATCGAGAAGGCGAAACGAGAGGTTGAGCAGGAGAAACAACGATTGGCTGTTTTGGGTAATGGGCAACATGCCTCGCTGCTCGAAGAAAAGGAATCGCTCCAAGCGCAAAAGACAGAGCTCGAAAAAGCTCAGTTACAAGTAGATCATTCTGCCAAAAAGGAAAAGGAAGAGGATTCAACTCGACAAACAAATTTGCAAGAAGCAAAGACTGCTCTGGCCGGAAGAGAAAGTGCACTTCAGCTTGCTAGGAAAACCAGGAATGACCTAGCGTCAGACCGATCTAATAACCTGGCAGGGTACGGCCGCAATATAAAGAGCCTCCTTGAAGGAATGGACCGTACAACGTGGACTGCCGGTAAACCTATCGGCCCAGTGGGGTTACTTATTAAACTAAAGAGGACTACTTGGTCAGCGATCCTTGAGAGGCAGCTCCAGAGACTCCTAAACGGGTTTATCGCCTTCAGTCTAGAAGACAAAGATCGTTTGATGAGCCTGATACGGAAGCATAATTGGTTAGTAGGGGAAGGAAACACAGGAAGGAACAGCCTAGCTGACTCTGACCCAAGCGATTGCACAGTATACTACAGTAGCCCGAGTTCTTTCAAGTTGAATGAGCCTGCTGAAGGCTTCGTAACAGTTTTGAGAGCATTGGAGGTATGCCCCGCCTTGAATGCGATCACTTAATAGGTGGAAAACTAATCTCCCCGTAGATTGACAACGAAGATGTCAAGAAGACGCTCGTGACTATGTATAATGTCGAGCAAACCATCCTTGTAGAAGACCACGTCGAAGCTATAAGGATAATGGAAAGGAATCCAGAGAATGTGAGATTTTGTTACTCCATCAACCAAAACAAGCGAGGAAATGGCTTCAGTATTAGAATGGGGTAAGCAATGCAGCTAAATATATGAAGGACATTCTTAAATTAAATTTTGTGAAAAGTCAAGGCTCCGGCGGAGTTGATCCGATAGTGGGCTGGACAGGACCTAGTCGAATAGCTACCAACATCGAAGAACAAATCAGGTAAGAGGAGTGATCTACACGGACCATTCTAATGGAAGGGAGAACAATAAGGCTTTGCTAAAGTCCTGGATCACAGGAGAGCGGATGAAACAATCGCTGCTACAGAATTAGAAGTTGCTGCAGAAAAACAAAAAAACGACGCTCTAGAGGAGGCAATAAGATCCTCCAATCTCCTGATGAGTGATTATAAAGTATGTTTACTTGGATAGAAATCACGGCAAAAATAAAAATCATATCAAATCACCAGCTAATACCAAAGCGCATTTTAGAAGAAGAAGCAGATGTTGATCACAGAGATACAACGTATTGAAGAGAAAATCGAAGAAAACGCGCACCGATTAGAGCAAGATAATGATAATAAAGAGCTTGAGAAATTAGAGAAAGCTCTTGAGGTATGTCAAGTCTTCGACAAAACATCAATAGAACATATTTATCTGACTAAAATAAAAACAGGTGCATCAGGAACAATACGATATCTATGCGAAACAGTACCAGGACAATATAAATGAAATTCAAAGATTAAACGAGGCCCGCAGCAACTTAGAAGCTCAGCTTGAGGATGTGAAGAATCGGATCCAAGAATCGGAGACACAGTCGGATACGCTACAAGCCGCCCATAATTTCGCAATACAAAGAAGAGAAAAGGCTGTGCTTTCTAATTCCAACCTAATCCAGCAAATAGAGGCACATGACCAAAAACTTGCAGTTTCAAGAACTGACGTAGAAACTATGGAGGAAAAGCTGAGGGAAATAAGATTGCAAGCCGAGGAAGTTGGGGCCAAAGTTACGGTCCCCGCGAAAGAGACGACCAAAAGGCTAGAGGCCCGACTCACCCAGCTCCACACTGAACTAGAGAAGAGTGATGCTAGGATTGGTGCTTCGACGGAACAGATTGCAAAAGATTTCGCTGATAAGAGTGAAAAATACAATGATGCACGAAAAGAAGTGGCAGACCTAGAAGCTATTCACAAAGCATTTGACCAGGCTTTTGAGGAACGTATGGAGCGGTGGTATTACTTTCGGAAATATATCAGTGTCCAGTCAAGACTCCAGTTCCACTACCTTATGAGCGAGCGAGAATTCGATGGACAACTTTCCTTTGATCATGCTAAGGGAATTCTTCAGTTGAAAGTATGGGTTCGACCCCAATCCTCCATGAATGCGCCGCTAACAGATATCTCTATAGGTCCAGCCCAGCCAACAGGCAACCGATACGCAACGGAATGCAAAAACCCTATCTGGTGGAGAAAAATCTTTCTCGCAGATTTGTTTACTGCTTGCCCTTTGGGAAGCCATGGGGTCCCCTTTCCGGTGCTTAGACGAGTTGTAAGAACAAATTTCCATCTCATCTACCCGAAATTATCTAAAACTGTTCTAGCGACGTATTTATGGATGCTGTGAACCGCGGGGTTTCTATGGGCTTGATCGTGAGATAAATAATCCAGGCAGATATAGTTTAACAGACGCTAAATTTCATGACAGATTAAGGCAGCGAGGAACTCAGTTGGCAAACAGTTCATTCTTATAACACCCCAGGTTAGTGGCCATATTGATTATATAGTTACAGTACTCTAGCTAATGTGAATTTAGGACGTGAGCACTAAAGGAATCGACGAAACCGCAGACGTGCGGATTGTTAGGTATATCAACACTAAACTTCTTTTTAATCAAGTCTTCAGCTCTCGTGCTAAAATTATCCTCTAGGATGCCTGATCCCCAACGTAATCAAACACGGCTCCAAGTTCAAGGTCGCTAAAGTATCATTGTCGAAAACATTGAAGCTATCGTTGAATTAGTTGCTAATAGACCTGATATCACTTGGAAGGCGTTAGGTTTGGAGGTTTAACTTTTTCCTTTCATTCTACTTTTCAAGACAAATGCGCGCCATTTACTTTGCCAATGGCAAGATCTAGCGAGATATAGGGTAGATTTCGTCTACTGAACAACAGCTACAACATTAATTACATATAGTGTCTTTGAAACAGGCAACTACAGGATGACTTGAAAACGTTCACTATGACCGACCCTTTAGTAAAATTTGAAGCCAATGTATATCACAGCGGAACGGAAGTAAAATCTGCATCATCCTGAGATTGGTTATCCGCCTCTGGCTTGCTTGGGTTCTCGCTGGCGGGTTCCGTCGTAATATTAGGGTTGGCAGTTCCTCGGCCTTCATCAGAGACAGAGTGGTGCTGCTCTGTCTGCGGGACCGGTGGCGTCTCTGGCTCGGTATTAGAAGGGGTGGGCTCGGCTTCGAGTTGAGGTATTGGAATAGGAACACCATGAGCTGCCTTGGTGGTACTTGAATCGGGTACAGATGTTGGCCTATCAGTCGACGGCCGGGTCGCTGTGGCTGGAGCACCGCTATTTTGGAAGGAAGTGTGAGAAGGTTGTCGGGTTCTCTGATTCCTAAGGGCAGGGTCCGCGCTAAGGTAATATGTCCGAACCCCAACGATGCGACCTTCCTGTTCGCATGCCTCAAGCCATTCTGGTCGCACGATGGGAATGTTCATCTCTTGGGCTCGTTCCCAACCGTGACCACGACCTTCCGTGCAGACAAAATGCGTCGTATCAATCCTTACATGATCTTGAAGAGGCTTTGCGCCTATCCTTTCCACAACCATTCTCAGCCTCTCTTTCTCTGATGGTGACATGACTCCAGGGCAGATGGTAATCCCAGATAGGTCTGTCATTTTGTGTGTTCTAGTAGTGACCTTTTCACTCGTATATGTGCCAGCAGATGTTCGCAGGATTAAATGGAATGAATATTCTGTATCAACGGCGAGCCCAGAGATCTTTGTGGAATGATGAGTTGTCGGATTGGGTATGTTTCCAGCCTTAGAATTGTTTCGGTATAGGGAAAGGGAACGCAGGGATGCTGTGGCGAGATCGATGGGATCCCATTCTAAGACAACTGATGTTTGGGTAGCATTGCGAATTCTCAAAACTGGCTTGGACGGTGATTGTTGACCAAACAAAGTGTAGATCTCGTTTTGTAGGTTTTCGAAGGCTTGACGTGCGGCATCTTCAGCTCGATTGTTGCGGGCAACCTGTATGTCGATAATGCTGCCGCTTGCGACGCCGGGCGGGAGTAATACGGATGGAAACTCGATCAATCTCTTATCTTTGGTAAGGAGGATGGCGAGGCCGGCATCCACCTTGCCAACAGTAAGAGAAACAAGCATCGTGGCCAGAGGTTCCGCACGCGTAACGTTATCGGGGTCTGAGGAATTCGATCCTATCGATAGTAAGCACTCGTGTTTTATGCTAGCGAGTTCATCATCATCATCATCAACAACAACATCATCATCAACATCATCATAGACGATAGGGACTGACAAGAATAGAAGCCGGAGGAACAATAGTGTCGCGCTGTCAGGATATCGGTTGTTGGATTAGTGTGGTGACGCGAGCTTAATTAAGAGAGTTGAAGCATGCCCGGGTGCTTGGCGTGCGCATATCAGCTCAGCTCAACCAGCAAAGAGACCTAGGCAACCTCGCTTGAGGCTTGCAGTATTTTATACGGCGCTGTGAGCTTACGACACAACAATCAAATATAGAAAACTACGGGGTGGTCTGTCGCGGAGAACTAGTTGCATTCAAGGAAGGGAGTCTTTGTACAAGTTATATACATATTATCAGAGGAGCTACCAGTAACTATGCATTATGCATATGAAGGAATGGCACAACTTGCCATCGGCTCTGACCACGACCATGACCTCGTATGGTCAGAGCAAGAGCGTAATCCTTATTACCCCGGTATCCTACAATATCAACGTCGTGTGCTGCTTGTTGGCAGTGGAATGGAGTTGGGGTCGCGACCGACTCGATGAAGAAAATTTGAACTACGCCTGAACAAAGGATTTGACGTCTGTGCTGGTTAGCATTGCCACTTATTGAGCTAGGGAAATGGACTGCGCATACTTTTTAGCCATGAAATATACTCCTTCTGTTCCTTGTAGTCAATGTAGTCTGGGACAAACAAGGCCAAAGCGGTGTTTATCCCTCTTTCATCCAGATACTTTTCGAGAAGTACCTGCAAATCCTCGTCTAGGTTTCCAAAAGGTGGACCAACATAACGACCTCTCCGTTCCCAGTCCGCTTCCGCGGTCTGCGCGGTTGCTAATTCCACGGAAGGGTGATAGTGAACATTCTCAACAATGACCATTCCGTCCTGTGCAATAGCCTCGACCTGCAGAGCTCCAGATGTTGACTGTGGGAGGAAGAAAGCTTTAGTACTGGGCGACTGTGCAAAAGGGGGCTAGGGTTCAAAGGCACCTTCTCGATCGTGATATTGAGTCTGGCAGGATAAGCTGGTTCGCTGGCCTCATCGTATTCCTGTTCATCCTCTTCGAGGGCGGGCGCAGACCTAGCTTCTGACCTCCCTCCCTGCTTTTGTGGAGTCTCTGGCTCATCCATGGACTCGGGGATATCCTCTTGGTCGTAGAGGGCCGGGTCATCGAGTTTTTCGTCAACTGCATTGAGATCGGCAATCGAGAAGATAACGCGGACACTGGTATTAGAAGGTTCAGCCTCGAATAGCATCGCTTCGATAATTTCAAACGGCAGGTCAATCTTACGTCTCGTCTCCAAATCTACGGACCAGCTCCACTTCTTCCATTCCGGGTTTATCGTTCAACTATTGGATATCTAAGCAATGATCAAGGCGTAAAACAAGGGTGATATGATTTCGACAGCGTACGGACTTTAAATTGAGAATTCTCCAGAAATTCTTGTAAATTGCCGGGCATTTGGTCGTATTCACCAAGTTCGGTCTCGACGGCGATTTCATTGCTAAGCTTTGCCTCTAGTTCTTCATCGACTAGAAATTTCAAAGTCAGCCATTGAATTTACTTATCCTATCACTGCCATTGTCATTATTTTCTGATTTCTCTCTCTCTCTCTCTTTCTTTTCTTTCTTTCTTTTTTTTTCTTTCCCCACTCGCTCAGGTCATTTATATCCCTTCAAGCTCAAACCGATTGATTCCGGGTTGAAGATAGAGCTTACCGGTGCCAGAGGGTCGCGAGAGGGGAACCGTAGATGAGAATGCACGAGCCGAGATGCGGGCCGAGATGCCTATTGGGTTCGCGAAGGACTTTGAGGCAAGTTTGAAGGTTTTAGGGCACTGCCTAGGGACGGTCGGAATGGTCCTACGAAGAAATTGCGATCGCATGGCGCGCCCGATTGTGAGGTAGGAGCGATTCATCTTGGCGGAGCGAGTATAAAATGTGTGTTAATATCTGGGTGGAGGGAGAAGAGGGAGAGATACGAAGAAATTTGATTTGATGTAAGGTTGGATGGAGGTGGGTTTTTCTAGTTGGTGTTGCACTTTTTTTTTTAAACCTTTCTTTCGCGCTTCTCTTTTGCTTTTTCTTTTCTTCTTTTTTTCTGGGGGGTGGGCGGTTGCTTTTTTTTCCCTTTTCGCTGTTTCTCCGTAAGAAAAGAACAGAAGGAAGGGAAGAGGCTACGAGTGGAATAAACTTGACGTCCGACTCTGCCACAGTCCATCTGCCACGGTCCACCTGCCGGAAGACTGGTCATTGCGCTGGCTGGCTGGCTATTAGTAGGCGGCGGCGGCGGTGGTGGTGGGTGGTGGTGGTGGCTATCCCCCACAAACTGCTAAATCTTCAAGCGAGCCTCACCTCGCCCATCGTCACCACCACTACAACTAACTTCATCATCCACCACCACCAACGAGTGCTCGCCCGTCGCCATCATCATCACCATCATCATCATCGCCGTCGACATTGCCACTACGCTGCTAGCCATATTTTCCCCCCTCCCCCCCATCCCAGAGTTTGAAGACTGGATTGATCCTCCATCGTGCTCGAATCATCCGCATTAGCTGCCCACAAGCTCGTCTCCCCGTTTTGAGAAAGCAATACCTGCGTGCCTCACCAATTCTATTTCGCTCCGCCCATCTCGCCGTCGACTACCGTTCTCTCCTCGTCCTCTATCCTACTTATTAAGGTGCATCTCCGGACCCGCAGGTGGAAAAGTGTCGCGCCTTCTCTGCTAATACCGAGTCCCAGCACTGGCAGTCCTGCTTGGTTCTGCAGCAACACTTTCGCCGAACGGATTTCCGAGCTATTTGAAGCACCCTCAGACATCGAAAGTTCCAAACCACAGTCGATATCGCGTCCCTACTTTATCATCCTGATACTTAAAAGAGTCGGAAAACAATCCACGCCATCTCGCCCCGCAATTCATTTCCAACATCTCTGCGCTAATCACCTCCCCTTTCTCACTTTTTTCGGTTATAAATCGGCAGGACGTCCTGCTGTCTTCAAATATACATAATAATCCTCACCAGAGCACGGTCCAGCTGCCAAGAGAGAAAGAAAGCCAGAAGTCATATCTTCTGTTGAGAGATCACCTGCCCATAACTCACTCCTACCTCACGGAATACCCGTTCGTCCATTGTTTTCCTTCCTTTCTTCCAATTTAACCCCCCTAAAACACCTTCCCCGCTACAAGCACGCAGAAATGGCATCCTCACTAGCAGAAAAACTCGAATCCACAACACTAAAGTAAACATATATCCTTCATATCTGTGGGATTATCCATCGTCAAATAGGCTGCTAACTTCCGGTGGTAGTGATTTGGACTGGCGTGCTCAATTGAAGACCCCCGCGAAAGACAATCGCCCTCAAACCGAAGTACGTAAACGCTTTAAATCAGTCTCTTTCTGTATTCTCGCTTGTAAATCGACGTAACTTTTTGCAAATCATTCTGACGCGCATTTATAGGATGTTACTGCTACAAAAGGCCTCGATTTTGAAGAACTCTATATCAAGAGGGAGTTACTCATGGGAATATTCGAAGCGGGCTTTGAGAAGCCTTCTCCTATACAAGAAGAAACCATCCCGGTAGCTTTAACGGGGCGTGACATCCTCGCCCGGGCCAAGAATGGGACAGGCAAAACGGCGGCATTCGTCATACCTGCTCTCGAGCGTGTAAATGCGAAAAGCCCCAAAACACAAGCTCTGATTCTTGTGCCGACAAGAGAGCTTGCGCTCCAAACATCACAGGTTTGTAAGACCTTAGGAAAGCACTTGGGTATAAACGTCATGGTCACAACTGGGGGAACTGTATTGAGGGACGACATCATACGACTGAACGAGGCGGTCCATGTCCTTGTCGGAACACCAGGGAGAATTCTAGACCTGGCTGGAAAAGGTGTCGCAGACTTTAGCGAATGCCCAACCTTCATCATGGATGAAGCGGATAAACTTCTCAGCCCAGAGTTCACCCCTATCATAGAACAGCTTTTGGCATATTTCCCAAATGACCGGCAGATTATGCTCTTCTCTGCTACCTTTCCTCTCGTTGTCAAAAGTTTCATGGTCAGTGGTTTCACTATTCCTTTCGTTATTGCTAAACTGCACGGACCATTAGCCCCCCGCAAACATCAAATGTCCCACTAAAACCAGAACCTCGCTTAGGACAAACACCTAAAACAACCTTATGAGATCAACCTCATGGATGAGTTGACACTTCGCGGAGTTACTCAATATTATGCTTTTGTTGAAGAAAAGCAAAAGGTTCATTGTCTTAATACTCTGTTCTCCAAAGTAGGCGATATTCTGATACTGCCTTCAAATTCTGAGAACCCTTGAGATTGATTATCTGACGACTTGCATAGCTCCAAATCAATCAGTCAATTATATTTTGCAACTCTACAAATAGGGTGGAATTGCTAGCCAAGAAGATAACTGAGCTTGGCTACTCGTGTTTCTACAGCCATGCAAAGATGCTGCAAAATCACCGGAATCGGGTTTTCCACGACTTCAGAAATGGCGTCTGCAGGAACCTGGTTTGCTCTGATCTCCTCACGCGAGGTATCGACATCCAAGCAGTCAATGTTGTAATTAACTTTGATTTCCCTAAGAACGCAGAGACCTACCTGCATCGTATCGGCCGTTCAGGGAGGTTCGGCCATCTGGGTCTAGCTATCAACCTTATCAACTGGGACGATAGGTAAGCTTATATTCGAGCTCTAGGTTCCTCCAATTATCAGCCTCCGTAAACACAGCTTGGTTAGATGCTTATGTTATCTTGTGCTTAGGTTCAACCTCTATAAAATCGAACAGGAGCTTGGAACTGAAATACAGCCTATCCCTGCCCAAATAGATAAAAAGCTTTATGTTTATGACTCGCCGGAAAGCATCCCCCGGCCCCCAGCAGCGCAGCCCCCTGTTCGACCAACCCCATCAGCATCTGACTTGGCAGTCCAACCAGTAGACGGCCGAACAAACCCCGACTCACCCGGCGCCTATCAACCCCAAGGACTGCGTCAAAACAAACCCAGAGGCAACCATAGCAGTCAGGGTTTTCGAGGGGGGAGGGGTTCTCAGAGAAATTACGGTCATCACCAAAGCTACAACCGGCGCCATGATAATGGACCAAATTCCGAATCCCGAGCTTCCTAGAACGCTTAAATTGCTCGATCAGAAACCCGAGAGAGAAAGGAGAATTGCCTACAAAAACGAATAGTCATTATTTTTACCGAATTAAGAAATTTCGACTCTTCTCCGATCATCGCGAGATGTCATCGATGGTATTTGTTTGGGAGGGGTCGGTATCTCATGTATTCTACCTAATTCATGCAACCTTTACCTCAGGCGGAATACGGCTTCCCTTGCCCAAACTTGACTACTGATATCGTCGGTTAACTTTGTGATGCACGTGTTCACCATCCGTTAAGATTGATGTCGGCACTTTCGGCATTCGTCAAGTTAACACCACTTGAAGTATTATTAGTTTGTATCAACACATTTTTCTAATTCATGTGATATGATCGAAAAAAATTGTAGAAATACGTCGAAAACCCTCACCCTGGTCCCTCTTTACTCAAGTGAAGTAATCTAGACAGCGAGATCTACTACCAATGTCACTAGCAACAGGGGTTCTCTAGGAAGCACATAAACAGTTGTTATATGTCATCTTGAATATTATTTCCAAACCTCCATTGCTTTCTGATATATAGTTCTTACAAATCACCAAAACCACAAATCATATGCAGGCGGAGATCTACGATGATTGAATACCAGCTATGTGTTCGAGCGCGCCTTCGAATAGTGATACCAGAGCCCCTTGCTGCTCCAATCCAACGCTGATTCGTATCAGGTGGCTTTCCACGCCATATTGAGCAATCTACCAAGATGATTCAGAATTCGGTGACGTTTATAGAGATGCTGGGGTTCGCTAAAACTCGGGACCAGTTTAAGAACTGAAACCAACTTACCCAATCAAGTTCCTTGTAATGTGCCAGTAAAGCGTAAGGGGAAGTCAGGGTGAAGTTTGTTCCAAGGCTGGGTCCCTTGGCCGTATCAATATGATCATAAAACTTCATCGCAAGGTCTGGGGAGCAAAACGTTATCGAAAGAAGGCCGCCGTACCCCCCTTCCGCACATTTGCAAGAGTCGTAATGGACTTTTGAGTCGGCGTACTTTGGATAATATAAATTCTTGACTAGAAATGAACATATGTATTAGAAGGTATCAAACCCTATTGGATGAGGCATCTCAACTGATCCGAGGTTTCCACTTAAGAAGCAACTCAGCTAGAGCTTCAGTATTATCGTTGATTCGGAAGACTCGGGACACAAAGTCACGACTGTTACGCTCCATAAATATTGCATCTTCGTCCCAGTAATTATCCTCAAACGATTTTTTCGCTAATGCAGAAAGATCTGAGTAATACGGTAGCTGTGGATTGAGGACACAGCTAAAGAGAACTGTAAGAAAACCTCGTCTCCGACGTTGTGGGGCAATACAAATGATCTGGCTCTTACCTTCCACCCATGACATTACTATCACCACTGAAGACTTTGGTCAAACTGCTAACCAAGATATCGGCGTAAGGAAGAAGATCAACATTGACGAAGTTTCCAATTGTCTCGTCAACCACGATTACAAATTTATATCTGTTGGCTAATGAGCGGAGGCGCTTGATATTTGGAGTTCGCAGAAGCGGGTTGGATGGAAATTCGCAAAAGAGACCGGCAATAGTTTCTTCTTCTAATATCGCCTCTAGCTTTTCAATATCATTTTCGTCTCCGTTACCAAAAAATAAACAGCCATGGCCAAATTTTTGTAGAACCTTCAGAGTGTCCAGGTACGGAAAACTATAAGCGCGGGTTAGAGGGGATACTGGGGAAAGATCCGTCACCAGGGGGGGGGGATACCCAAATTCAACCATCTTTCTTGACCCAAAAACCATTTTCAAAAGTTTGTGAGTATTGTATATAGCACTCATACCAGTGGGGAAGAGAAACACGTCTTCCGGAGAGATGTTTCGTTCTCTTTTCTTGGCAAAGCTAGTTGTACTTGATTGCATTTCTTGGCCAATAATACCCGAGATTCTTTGTTTGATTGCAAGCTTCGCTTGTTGCACCGAACTTGCTTCAAGATTACGTCCATATCGCATTTCTACAAAATCGTGCACTGTGCTAGTCTCGGAAGCGGAGATATCGGATTGTCTTTTCCTCTGACACAGAGCACCTAACTCATCATTGCCGTACTTTGAGTAACGCGAAGGTCCTCGCGGAAGCTGCGCATCAGTTGAAGAGCCTTCGTGTTGTTCTTTGAATGATAGCTGGTTCTTTTCAAGACAACTATGCGCGAAAGCCGCGCGGCGACTGGAAACCCCTTCTCCCGTGTGTTGCCAGAACTCTCTAGCATATCCATACAACTGGGCATGCACGAAAACGATCCAGATGTCAGGCCGAAGAGCAGATGTATTGGGCGTGTTTATCGAAGACGCCAAAGATGCAACCCTGATGCTAGTAACGGGCCGTTGATCTTTTTCCTGTATAGAGAATCCAGATCTCGTAGCGATGAAGTCTTTGCACGTCGATGCGATTACAGCAGATGGAAATAGCATGCACCGTTCTTGCTGCAGTCCATATTTGTCAAGGATTGATTGCTCTAACGATGCAATTTCGGGATGGATGAAGAATCTGGAGATGGGCAACGGTTAACGACGGCGCACGGATAGATGAAGAGGACTAGACGGTACCTAGGATAACCACTCTGCATCTTGCTGACAACCCAGTCTTCATTTTCTTCGTAACCGACGTTAGCACGCCATGTGGGTAGGGAAACACTAATTGCCTAGACATGGTGACTCGTGTTCAGATAGATGAAGGGCCATGGTCACGCGAGTCCGGGAATCGTACATGATCAGTGTTACGTGGTATTGCTTCGCCGAGAGTGACCTCCGAAGGGCTCGGGCTTTCGTTGGAATTCATGATGATGAACGTTCTGTGTCTGCGGTATATTGTGCCCAAAGCGGCCGCTTAAGTGCGAAAGAAAGAGACCGACGTCGGTGTCAAGCGCCAAGCGCCAAGCGCACCCAGACTTGGCGCGCAGTCTTCCCAAAAAGGAAAGTTGCGACCTCTGCTTCTCGCTCGGCTCTCGCCAAAGTAAATTTTCTTAACATTCAAACCTTTTGCGCGTGTCGTCTCTCCCACCATTATGTTGCCAACGGCACTCTCAGTCTCGAAGAAGAGGAAGCTGGGCGCTGAAGTCCCTTCACCCGCTTCGCACCAAGTCGCTCCTTCGCCTACATTATCTCCGAGCCCATTCATGGCCCCCGGCGAAACCATCGAGGATTTCATCAAATCCCATAAGCATAACCGCAGGACCGTATCTCTATTCACCGAGTTTGCTGAGACCATCAAAGGGGTCCTATCGAATGCCGAGACTCTCACATTTTCCTCCGTATGATTCTCACTTGCAAGACCCAATCCCATATGGGCAGACAATTCTAATATGTATTTATATACGTATATATATTCATATATTTATCTATGCGTAGTTCCACGAAGCTAAAGTATCATTTCGGGCACGCGGTGTTGCCGTACCATTCGAGGGGCTTTGTAACAACTTTCCTCACGACCAAAGTCTTTGCTTCTCGCCGCCAACAAAGATCGAAATCGGCGCCGGCTTAAATCACGGACTCCTCTACAAATCCGCTAGCAACCCCCCCATCGCTGATCTCATCGTCCAGATACCCCGGGTACCGACTTTAAACTTCCCCCCCTCCCCCCTCCCCCCCCTCTCTCACCCCCTCTCTCTCCTCTCTCAATGCTTTATACCTAGGCGATCCAAAGTGGCTAACATAAGGTCCAGGAGCTTCTACATCCTAAAGATTACTTAGACTACCGATATCTGCGCAAAAGATCCTTATATTTATCCTATCTTACCCTGGCGTTGATTCAGACTGCTGCCGAAGGGGATATCGAGTGTCGATATGACTTCGCTGATGGAGACGAGCTACGGCCAATAGTTCTCATTAAATCCGTGCAACGTAAACTCCCATACGTGCCTCCGCATTTCATGGGAGGTGCTAACGTTGAAAATTGTGCATCAAGTAAACTACGTTCTGCGGTTACTGCCTGCAATCGCTCCCGATTATTTCCCCCTCGACAAATTCTCGCCTACAGCTTGCCGCGCCGACAGAAATAGTGGGAAACCTACACCGGAATACAATGCATCCATTTTATCTGATGCATGTCACCTGGAACATGCGAAACTGCTCCGAGCCGCAGCAAGCTCCCACCCAGGCTTCGAGGGGGGCCTTATCCTTGGAAGCGCATGGTTATCACAAAGAGGATATTCGAATCACGTGCTCGATGGAGGCTTTGGCGAACTTGAGTGGGCATTAATCCAATTGAACATCACAGGTACTAGCGTCAACTCTCAAACGAATCAAGCTGTCTCCTGCGATCCATTTAACCTCTTCAAATCCGTTCTCAACACTCTATCGAATATTGATTCTGAACCTAAGGCATCCACCAATGCGACTTATTCCCTATTCACTTACACAAGAGGCCAATCCCCTTTTCTATCGCGCCAGAACACAAGCTACAACATTACGTTCAAGCTGGCTCCCTGGGCCTGTCAAGCGGTATCAGATTATCCTTCTTTCACCATATGCGTCCAATTCGTGGCATTATGTCTAACAGTTTGTTTCTTTCCCCCTTTTTTCCGAACCGAAAAATAGTTGAAACAAGATGCACTTCTTGGCCTTTCGCTAGCTGGAATCGGGATCTCGACGAAATCGCAATTTGAGAGGATATTTCAAGACGCCAAAACCCGAGGTTATCAAGAATTTGACCTGATCGCAAGGTAAGTCTATATAAATCATAATCCAAATGCGTGAAATAATAGGCGCCAAGGATACTTAGCCTGGCAATCAATGATTCGTAATTAATATGATCATAGTCTTCCCATTGATACAGAAAATTTGTTCTCGCATCTTGGGGGCACACCAGGTTGGAACATCCGATGTAATATCGCTGATTTTGCCCACCACCTTCTGTCAAAAGGGTTAGGGGATAGGTGCCGGAGCATGTTCTTCATGTCCCCTCGTCCCCCCCCTTGGGCGGTGGCTAGTGAGTACGATCGAAAAACATGCGATTCTTGGCCGCATAAGCTTGGGGTCGGCCTGAAATTAAACGACAAGACTAGCGCACGCCTAATAGACTACGGTCCAGATTTCGAAAACCCCGCTGAAGCAGCCCGGTTTAGAGAATTTTGGCAAGAAAAGGCTGAACTGAGAAGATTTAAAGATGGTCGAATAGCTGAAACAATCAAATGGGAAGTTTCCCCATCCGTCACGGAGCAAATAGTTGAGTTCATATACAAGAAGATTGTTGGTGGCTCAACGAAACAAGGCCCATCTTTTTACGGACCAGAGTTTGAAGGGTTTCTCTCAGTCTTGAACCCGGCACAAATAATCGAGGATCCATTCAGTAAAGCGGTATCGGAATTTCAAATGGTCGCCGGTATGATCCGGCAACTACAGGACTTCCCGTTAGCTATCAAGGATATCCGAGGAACATGCCCTGAACTTCGCTTCGCATCAGTAGATCCACCACTGCCTTATTTCGGACACCCCTTACTTGAAGCTGAGATTGAGCTTGAGAGTTCGCCGGGTTGGCCTGCGGACCCTGAACAAAGAATGAGAAGCGAGCTGGGACTGCTTCTCAAACTAGGCAATGATTTAGACAAAGCGGGAAATCTCGCCTTGACGCGGATAGGGCTCCAGCAGGGTAACACTAACAAGCAAAGAGAAGGTTATATTGAGATACTAACAAAAAATAATTTTCGTTTCCGGTTTCGACTGGATTATGGATCCACAGAGAAGCACGGTTTGAGGGGGATATTTGATGGCCGTATGAAAACACCACCTCTAGCAACACCGATCATGCCCCAGGTTGATACAGAACTTTTGTCAAGCCGTTATAACCACGCGGATATGATTCACCGAAAAGCAAAACAATTCCGGCACTTTTCCACGACTGTTAGGCTAATCAAAGCATTGTTCCAATCGCATTACCTTGCCTCATATTTCGGCGATGAAATGCTAGAGCTATTTGGAGCCATCGGATTTGAGCCGCACTCAGCTTTAGGTATTCCGGGCAGTAGCTTTTGCGGGTTCCGACGAGCTATCAGTGAGCTTTCTGAGTGGGATTGGCGCAAACAATCATTGGGGATTGAGTTAACACGACCCTTCACCGACGATGAGAGAAAAGCTTTTGTTTTTGAACGCCACCCCCATAGAATCTCCGACCCTAGAGAAGATAATGTTGAATTATCAATCACTATCACTCGAGAGAATGGGCTCATCAAAGAATTGCGACGTTCCATGCCGCGTTTAATCGCGATTCGGATGACACAAGCCATTCGGGGAACCCATATGAGCTTACTTCGTTCGGAAGTACCTGCTTACGTAAGCTCTTCCGATATCAATGCCCCGTCGTTTCTCGGTATTGACCTCTGATCTAATTTCTAGAAATCATTCAACCCAAGCATAGAGTTCTTCGACTTCTTAGTTCAGCTAAAGCCTCATGTTAGTAGGCAAAAGTCAAAAACCTATGCGAATATAACTATGATGTCGAACGAAGCTAGTCCCATTGTTCATTATTACCACTTTTTGCACGACTTAGAGGTATGTTCGGACAGATAATCGCAATGCAAGATTTTGTGGTCCCACTAACTCACCCCTAGCGCTTGGTTGGACACTGCGTTCACTTTCTTCCCTCTCAGGACCTAGTAACCATTGGGGGTGTCTGGAGGAATCCAAAACAATCCAACCACGAAGCGATACCATTTAAGGATCCTGTTTACACATCTGTGAGTGAGTTCTTTAAGATTTGACGAACGGCTAGCGCTGACAACGATCGAAGCTTTCATATAACCAATCTGCTATTTTGCAAATGATCATGGAGTTAGGCAAGGGATATGTAGATAATATTTACACTCAATTAGATGTAAGCAAGGTGGTATAAGCTGGGAGTAGTGCACGGAAATAGTAAACAGACAAGAATTTATTTATTGAATGAAACACGCTAATATGCCGAAAATAATTAGAGAAATTTATAGATAGCGTTGGACCTCAACCAAATGACAGCTTTCAATCCTGACTGTCAAGTTTGCTTAGGATTGTAGTCATGTGGCTTCGGCGCAGTGAAACCACAATATTTGTCGTGAATGGAGATTACTTCGTAGGTACCCTCTAAAGAGGCTACTATCGTATGTTTATAATCTTCGGTCGTCTGTGTGTGCATTTCAAGGACCTTTGGCTTAGCGCCTTTCTTCGGAATGTCGCTACGAATATAACTTTTTGCCAGTCAGCATTAGCCTCTCTAAAAAATATCTTCGCTAGTACTTACGTGAACGTGAAAGGTGGCGACCCCTCAAGTTGGAAATGGATTTCCACGTGTTCTCCTTCGTGTATTCCTTCAACTACCTGGCTGCCTTCACTAACCCTGACAGTAGGGATACCATGAATGGTCTTGGTAAGATTTAGGTCCACTTTGCAGTCGCTAGCTGAATCCTTGATCGAATTGAAACTCAATACACCAGGTCGTTCTGCAATACGTTGGAAAATTGAATTTGTTGTAACCTTTTCTTTCTTCCCAGCAAATGTATACTCCAGCGTGAAGGGAGGGGAGCCAGCTAAAGAGTAACTGATTCGGTCTCCAATGCAATAGTAGGGTTTTGGGTCAAGAGAGGTCAATGATGGGAGTTCAGCAACGGCCACACTAACGTGGGGTAGATCGATCCCATATTTCCGAGAGCAGCCTCTAGAATCTCTAATTTTGTGAATTCTGACAATATGCCCGCCTAGTGTTAAGGCATGGTGTGGAACTCGAAAGATGTAATTGTTAGAGTCGATGTTAGGGATGTTGATGATTTCTTCTTTGCCTGTCGAGTAATGTTTCACGCTCATCGAAAGGACAAAGGGAGCAACACCATCAAGAATGATCGGTATTGTATCATCTCCAGTACCAGCTTCTAGACAATACTTGTGTACTTTCCCTGGGGTTCTAAACCGAGCAGATGGACGTGCATTCACTGTTTGTTCGATTATTAGAGGTGCCGAAGGGGGTGCCGCCTTAACATATGATGCATCGGAAATTCTGTACAACTTATATTTGTACATACCCGAGCGAGAAGTGTCCATTCTCAACCCAGCGCGCTGTGTACCCGCCTTAAGTTCGATTATTTTCAATGGCCTAGTGTCACCTTTCTCTCCGGTGGAACTTTGTTCGAAAGAAGCTACAAATGGGGCTTGACCTACAGGCTTCACGTCAGTATACTATTCAGTTGTCTCGGAAGGGGACCTCTAACCTTCCAAGTTCAATTCCACGGCATCCTGGTCTCCTTCGCATATTGGGTTTCTGATATAATAATCCTTTTTTGCTGTTAAGGAAGGACTTTGCACCAGCCGAGCAAATGGTCTAGGAATCCAATCGATGTCAAATATATTCGCTGGTTCTGTTACGGTTCCAGGGCATATAGCATCTTGTACCGTCAACAGTTGATATCTACCACGCCGGGAGGCTTGCAAGTAACTATTAAAATCTTGGGCGGAAATCTCATGGTCCTCGGATATGTTGTTCTCGTCTGTAAAGCGATACTTCAAGCGAAAAGGCTGTGATAATTAATACTTAGCGGAGAACCTACATAAGAGATGCACAGGGTATTTACCTTTTCCCCAACTAAACGTAAAGGAAGATGGACACGTTCGGCCTCTAACGTGTTCACAACCTTTTTTCCATCTATCTCAGCAAATGAAGCAGAAGGGCGCTGGCGACGAACATTGATTCTAGCCTCGCTTTCAAGGAAGACTCTACAGCCGTGTGAATCCTGAATTGTTGTCAACACCAGAGCGTAATCCCCCCCTGATACTAATTTAGGGGTGGTAATCAGATGAGGTGTAGTAGTAATGTTAGAGTCCTGATATTTGGTCCGCTTTCCACCATGCACAAGTTCATACTCGAGATTCCAGGGTCCGGAGCCTTGCATATCGACTTGAAAAGTTGTCGATTCGCCGATGCAACACCGCCGACCTGCCGACGATGAAACAAACGTCGCCCCGGCCATGGGGATAATTCGCTGATTAACACTTAGTTTCTTATGGTCAAGATTGACGCCATCGTAGACTTGGTCATCAATCGCAAAAAATTCATATGTGTAGTGACCCGCAGCGGAGGGGGTAAGGCGCAACTGATGCCGGGTGCCCGATACAGTTATCGAATTGACAGTTGACTGTTTTTTATCTTTGATGGTCCGATAATAAACTTTAAAAGGCGGGGACCCATTGAGGTCCATGTCAATCGTTAGTCCAATAGATGATCCAGCACACCGATCCACGATCTCGTCAAATGAGATTGCTAAGCCAGGATCTGGTGGCGTCAAAAAGAGACAACTCGAAGGCTCAAGAACCTCTCCTGTACAAAATCGACTGGATACCGAGACCAAAGAATATACACCTGGAGAGTTTACTGTTATTGGTTGGCTGGGAGATTTTAATGTGATCTTTTTGAGCTCGGCGGCTATTGGGGAAGCGCCTTCGTGAGGTGCAGGGTTTGCACTGTAAGTATACCCGATTTCGTAGGGTGCTGCGTCAGCATCGCGACTGATAGCTACTCGAAGGGCGCCGGACTTGCCACGCGCAACCATGAGTGGATTCTGAGGCGAACAACTGAGATATCTCACTGAAGGTCGTTCATGTACATTAAAGTTCCGTTGAAATCGAACTTCACCTCCAGCCCCGCGGGAATTGTACTTGACAACATTGCCTAAACCGTCGATTACTTCTTCCACGACATATGCCCAGGAGCCATGCGACGCCAGGGATTCGTTTAATGAGATGGAAACTTTCTGAGCTTGGCCCCACTGCAAGTCTTTGTCCAAAAGTGACCGGATAGCACCGTCACGATTGGGGTTTCGAACGAGCGGCGAAGTATATCCCACTGGACTAATACTTTGAATGGTGACATCTTTCTCATCCTGGTTGATTGACCGGCCATAGCGTACTTGCAAGGGAGGTAGCCCGGTAACTTCTAATGTGAGATCCGATAGTTCGCCTCGACATTTATCCAAAGCGATTGAGCCGGATGGGCCACCCACAAACGAGGCGGAAGGGCAAGTTGCAACCAAAAGCTCTGCTTTCCGAACTCTAACAACCAGCTGTGATACATCAATAACCTTCTCAAGGCGGTAGAGTCCTGGAGCTTTGATGGGGTAACCAATATAGTGGATGTTAGGTTCTCCTGGTTTGACCGTAGAAGATTTTATCAGACGTTTAATTTCCTTTTGCGTGATATTTATTGTAGCCGGCTCCGAGTTATCAAAGGCTTTCACACTAAGTTGAATCAAAGATGGTATTGAGGAGTTAACCATGATAGGTAGGTTCGCGCCATCTTTAGCAAACGAATTAAAGCAGATGTCGAAATTCGAGGGGTTCAACATTGCGGACCTTATTGATTTAGTTTTGTGAGCTAATCCAGAATCCAATAGTAGAGTCACGAAGACACCGGGATAGCTTTCAGATGATAGAGACGGTGGCTTACCCTTCAGGGAGATAATGCACAGTATGTTTCCCCAGAATTGGCGAGTTACTAGATATAATGTTTCGAACCTTTACTTTTTTTTCGGATAGGCTGATTTCGTGACTAAAAAAATCTGGAGGAATAGGATATTAGCTTGAAAGAAGGGAAATCAGAATTGGGGTACAAACATTTCCAGGTAGAGGCAGCCAAAATAATAAATGTGTCCTTCAGCATAAAGTTAGCACATCTGGCGACATCCTGAATAGTAAGCAGGATTGGCACGGAGGAGAACATACTTGATACCGCAAACAAAAAAAAATGTCTGCGATAGACATAACCAGTATTTGAAGTACTGTGACGTGAGTGCTGAATGTGAGCCAAGGGATCCTAAGCAACGGTAGCAAACGTAAAAATACACCATCTATGGCCACCCATTTAAGGATCAACCAGAGTTCCGATATCGAATCATCATCGATGGCGTAAAGACCCCCAATCTCATAAAGTTTATACGCCTGTAATAATATGAATATCGAACAAGCATATAGCCTCTGAGTCGGAGCATCAATAACACCAACTGGTATGTAAGGCCCCGTCAGTTCGTTGGTTTTTGGTGTCTCTTTCTTGATGTGTGTCTCTGGTGTCTTTGGACTGATATATGTCCTAGCTATCGGAGGTAGTGTTTGTTTCTCTGTCCTCTCGGGACCTCGTGGTCGAACGGATGTAGGTGTCTTAGGAAACGAAGCCGGTATCCTCGGGGTATCCATTTTATTGTCACGACGCTTCGGCGATGATGTGGATGAAATCACGCGTTAGTTTTTTGATTAAAGGAGCTTGGATACCATTGGAGATGCAGTACTATAAACAGCAGAAGAAGTGATGGACGTGCATAGGCCAGGGGTTGACTGGCAATTGCCTAAGACTTGTTCAGGCGTTTTCGAGGGACAGACAAGATGTTGTTGTAGAGATCTCGTGCGCGGCGTGAAAACGCGACACGCCAGACAAAACACGTTGCTTACCTAATCATATAATCACAGAGCCGCAACCAAGAGGGAGGAGCAAACCCCTCAGCTTCCGAACAAGCCCAATTACATGCACGACAGCCGCAATCCATCTGACTATAGCCCACCACAAGAGTAATGACCACTCACCTTGTTCGAGTGCAAATGAAAGATAGACAACTGATTATCTCAGAGACTGGCAGCCCAAGTATCCAAGAAGCTGGCATGGTGCTACAATCAAGCTAGTTCCGGTCCCTCCGCTAAAAGTGACCATGCACTTTCTACACCTTCCACAAGGTTGGCTTTGCCCAAGCGATTCCCCTTCCCTTTCCACTCCCCTTCACTGCTCATGAGCTGTAAGGCAGGGTAGGTTACTAGGTTCAGAAGAGCGCAGATGCGAAGTGAGAGGGAGATAACAAAGCTTCGATTTAACAATTTTCCTTACCCCTACCAATTCTTTAGAAATCACACAACAAATCATCGCATACGTTCCAGATGGCGACCTACAGGCTCTGGAAAGAGTATCTCGCAAATTTCACCAATTGACGAACGACCCCCTATTATGGCGGGAGCGATGCGCAAGGTTCAACTACTGGGAAGATCAGTGGCACGGGAGTTCTTTGGGTCCAGATGGTCACTACCGAGCTTTGAAAAGCTGGAAAAGGGTTTTTTATCGGCGACTTGGGGTTGAACGGAATGCATCTCAGCTGCTTAACCTCATTGTGGCTAGTCCCTCAAAAAGGATAGAGCACACTGAGAAAATAGCGAGCTACGGATACGATGCAAAAGATTACCTAATTGGCCAACTCACGATTCCGGAGACTGCCCATGACTGGTTAGCTAGACGGTAAGCAATAGACCTCTTTTTAGTTTATATATGATTCAAGCATTAATATGTTTGCTCGTCGGAGACAAAGATTCCACGCTAGCTCCACGTTGGCCTACATCCACAGGCAAAGAGCTATTCATACTTGGTCAAAGTTTCTAACGCCTCAACCAGCTCCTCTAGAATCAGCCATGTCTACCTTCGACCTCTTCGTCATCGAAAATTTTAGCATGGACAGTGAATATGTAGGTTCAGCTTGAATATACTTGTTACAAAAAGACTTATCATCTATCTAACACCGCGTAGATTGCAAACAAGCTCTCGGATATGAGCGCGGATATACTGCATACGCATCGTGACTTTATCGAGTTTACAGTTCAAGAGAAAGCGATCGCCATTGCCAAATATATGCGGTCCTCTGGTTTCGTCGGCTGCTCACATGAGGATTTCCACAATCTTGTGAATTGCTTTATGGCTCTGTCTATGAAATCCACGAAAAGTACGCTGCCCATGGTATCCTGCACGATATTTTGCTCTATAGCCCAAAGGCTAGGTCTCGAAGCACACCCGTGTGCGTTCCCATATCACGTCTTCGTCCAAGTTCTCGAGACAGAATCACAGCATTTCTACATGAACCCGCACGATAGCGCGGACCCGGTCTTCCAGCCGGAGCTCGAAGCTCGATTACAAGACATAGGAGTTGCCCTTACGCAGGAGAATATTACCAAGTATTTGTACCCCGCAAGCACGAAAGAACTCGTCTTGCGGAATGCACGGAATGTATTGAGAAACACGCCTCATGCCCGTCGTCGCCGCTCCAACTACCCGACGGAGCCATGCGTCAATATAGACGCCGCAGAGTATGCGGGTTTGTTCGCCATTGCTTTGCTATCAAGCACCTGGACAACTCGTATTCTAGAACCTTTATGTCGTTGCCTCCAAGAATCATTTCCTTTTGACGTTGGTCTAATCGAAACCTATATCGTACCATTGGCGAACCCAGAATCGCGACCAGCACGTCTGTTGAAAACGATATGTGGCGCATTGCGGAACGAAGATGGCATGATTCGAAAACCAAGACGACGATCCTCGCCTGAAAATCGCAGCGTTTTAGTAATTAGCTCCCCAGCCGTTTGAGTCACGATCACCTCAGCTGACGCACAAGGCTAGTTTTGTATTGGAACTGTATTTCGACATCGGCGATATGCTTACCAAGCGGTAATAACTGGGTGGACAATCAACATGACCCATGCAACTGTAGAAGTAGAAGAAGCGGATCTACAAAAGGGCATGATGCAACCATTCTACCGAGTGATGGTTGACGATCTATCAGTACGATATGTAGCACAAGAAAATATCGTCAAGCAAACACCAAAATCTGCTGGTAGATTAGGTAATATTTTAGGCGGTAGATACTTCAAAAGATTTAGTCCATTAGATGGTCGCTTTATCTCAAACATGGAAGAAGAGTACCCAGAAGACTAGTAGCAGAATGGTATCCCCTTCCACCAGGTGCAAACATATCCTCATCCGCTTGCGTAAGTAAAGTATCGTCGGTTCCCAATCGTTCTTGCTCCCTTATAATACCGTGCCAAGCCGGATGTTCCTGACGTTGTGTGATACTCGAGTAGTTACTACAAACCGACTTGAATTCCTTTATCCGCCAATATTTCAATATACCGACGCATAAAAGCGATGTATGGATGCTTCACACGCACCGCATACGAGAACTCGTTCTCCTCTACATTCCAAAATAATCAGTTCCACAATCCACTAGACAACAGCTCAACTTATGAACCCTTTATTGGAATGTCAAACATATTTAAGAGAACGACTGCAGGGTCCCAGCTCGAAGGCTTACCAGTATGCGCTGGGCACTCCGTTACCGCCAAGAGAGTAAACATCAACTCATCCTCTGAATACTTTGAAATCTGATGCTGAATCCTTGGCATTGCCACAAGGAGCCAATGCTTCGAAGTAATGTTTTCTAGTTTAAGGCATCGGTTTTGTCACGTTGAAAGTTAGCCCAATGACTTTTGCAGTAAGCGAGCGCACCGCGAACACAGAATTTGGAGATACAGCACCTACCACCTAGTGAAACGGGCTGACGTCGAAGGCCATCTAGCTCCCAGACACTCCCGTTTGAAGGAACATACGCGACGAAGTGATAACCGGCCTCTGTTCCCAATCCCCCCACATTCATAGAGCCTTTAGTGGTTTTACACGAATCGATAGCTTCCACGTTGTTTTGGAGAATCTCTGAGCGTCTTTAGGATCTTTGAATTAGAGCAGAAATAAACCTGTTTCATCTTTCGGTGTTACCTTGCAAATGAATTGTGGATCTTCCGTAGAAACTCAAAATTTTGTAAGCAAAGGCCTCTGAGAGGAGGCGTAAGGGCGGTGGTGAACGATTTGAATTGGGATAGCTCATCTCCAAGCATTACACCTTCCGAGTTGAACAGGATGTTCAACATCGCTAGGCTGGCGCAGCTGTTCTCGGATATCTATTGAATGTACCCGACCTGACTTTCAGCATCATCGACGCATGCTGAATGTATCCCGTTTACCAATGAAGCGGTTTACAAACGTTCTAACCAGACTTCCACCATCACAAAACACGAGAAACTCACTTGATTTGCAAACCATATTTCGCTTGGGCAATTCTCCTCTGTTTCGGGAGCCTAGCATGCCCTTAAAATTAGCATTTGATACATGAGTATTCAGGGTAGTCGATCGACTTGACTCGCCTCGCCCATATCATCCCTCCACCTACATAAGAAAACCAGTCCAAGGACCGGTCTTATTTAAACCTCAAGTTAGACTTGATATCGGAGCACACTGAAATTCGCTTTTCTGTGATGGCCAAGACCTTACCCGATTTCTCTCACAGAATCCTCGTCTAAGGTATAAAGCTCAGAAACTTGTGCATTTGGGACACCAGCATCACGTAAAATTTGATTAAATATCGCCTTGATAGAGGCATCAGCATTTGAGTTCGATTAGCGCCTTCTCGTTTGAAAGACACCTACCGGTTCCGATTCAATGGTGCACCAACCGGGATGATGCCTTCTTAATCGCTGATAAGCTCCTAGAGCCGTCATCGTAAACCGATAAATTAAAGCCGCGTGTGCTTTCAAAAAGTTTTTCAAGGGGAACGACAAAGTTGAAGTGGAGCTGTTTGACGTGCAAGACTATCTAATTGATTGTTTCTATTGCGATAGTTGTGTTGCTCATAGTTGAGTGAATTCCACCAAATTGGTCTCGAACTACCATCAACTAAGATAAAGCAGTGTATCTTGGATCAATAGGGTAGCATCCCCGGAAAACGAAGTAAAAAGTTGGGTTTTCACGGATTTACAAATTTATTTCATTCGCTGCTGACAAGACTTGCGTAGCTTTTTGCTAGACCACGAACAAGCAAAAAGGCGGTTCAAGCTACGAAATCGGAGAACACTGTATAAAGGTCATCCGTTTGTAGTCATCCCAATGGTATATGGAGTTATACAGATTGATCTGCCCAGAAGTCTTCGATCGCAGTCATATTATAATTCAATATATGCAGGCACTACAGTCAACCAACCTACACCGAACCAGGGATTCAATTAGTAAGCATAGCTTGAATTGTTTTCAAGACATTCAGAAAATAAGTATCAAGCAAACAACGTAACGCCTGTCCCCAGTAGTTCAACCAATATTACCAACAGGTAGGTCTGTTCCGTAACAAATATCACACTCTTCCAATCTGTTCAATGAAAGATGCCTAATATGGCGAGTTAACAATCGAATGCCTAGATCTGAGTTGTTTCACCGGTGTGGATATCGACTGCCGTGTTGCTTTTTTGAAAGAGCCTTTCGCTACCATATCGACATGCTGTGGCAGCGCCACTATGACACTCTTATCACTCCCAAACCTAAAATTATCGGCTTTAATTTCTTCGGCATAACGTCGGATTGAGTATGGTTCTTTTGAGCCCTTGAGTAGCTTTTTCATATCCCACGTAATAATGAACGGACCAGTAGACGTCACTATAGATGTTTCCTCGCTATTAAGCCCTGTGTTGAATTTCGCAACCGTAAATGACAGTGCACTCTTTGTTTCCTGTTGGAATTGAGCAACGTGGCTAGGCGCGAGTGCTAATCTGCGAGGCTTTGGCTTGGAGTCTTTTCCGAATGCCTTCTCGAAGCCTAATTTACCGGCATTCTTTCCTGAGTCCTGCAAAGCATCGACGAGCAGTAGATAAGTCCGACAGGTAGCTAAAATCCAGCGCCCATCCGCGGAAACATCGATACCGATTATGGGGTCGCCGAGTGCAGGGAGGTGTGACTTGGCATTGATACCAAGCCGATCGAAAAGTCTTATATCCCCTTTGTTGGAGGAAATTGCAATGTACCCCTTCTCAGTTGTGGCTGCCGCGGAAAAATCGTTTTTGGACGTATATTGTTTGAGCTCCGAGTCGACCATCTTATTACCACTTATCCTGGGGTCGACTCGAAACAAAGAATTCTTTGAATGGCCAATAAAGGTTTGTTCGTCCGTAAGTTGGGCAAATTTCTAAGGCTTGCGATCAGCGGCATTATAATTTCAAATGCATTTGGGAGTGATAACTCTACATACATTCCCGGGGATATAATTGAGAATGGGAATGTCGTCATGCACTTTCCATTCATCAATAACTTTACCAGTCTCAATATCCATCTTGTAGACGCTTTGCGAATTAGATGGATCCTGTAGAATCATCGATGTGTCTCCAGTATGAAGCATAACCTAGGTACATTAGCACCAGGGTCAGTCTGGGCGTATAGTGGGCGAAATACCTTCTTAGGTTGAAAAAGTTTTCCTTTCGGTGTTTGAACCTTATTGATTGTCGTCGAAAATTCCAAATGGTCGGAAGGCGTATGTTTGAACACTCCTATACGGCTGCCCCGTATCACGTATGACCGGTCAGTCTTAAATCCCACAGCGAGTTGACTATTTTCTTCGTGTGTGCCGTCATCTGGGAATTGAGAGTCCCCATCACCGTGATTTTCTTCTGCATCTGCTTCTGCCTTTTCTTCTCCTTCTGAACCCTCATCTAGATAATCATCCTCCGATGCATCTGACATTGTGATATCTTGAAATGCCTCGATGATGTAATCTCTGTCGTCTTCTTTGGCCTTGAGCCAGCTTGTTTGGTTTAGATGTTCCCAGAGTGCCTGCATCAACCCTTCTTGAAAGCGTTCGAGGGACGGCATATCACGAAAGCGAAGTAACCATGAGAAAGCACTGTTGTCTTCCTTATATGCGTTGAAGATAAAGGAAAGGTAGTCAAAGTTGAAAACCGGTGAGATGTCAGGAATCACTACTTGACTGAGGGTCTCTATTCTACTATTTTGATCTTGTTGTCCTTCCGGAATGTATATTTGTAGAAGGTCTAGATTAAAGTTGATTAGTCAGTAACTCTGGACATTTCCGCAGCAGGACTTCTATTCACGTACAATCCCAATTACCCTGGTTGATTACTTGGGCGACAGTGTCGCTGCTTTGTAATATAAAGGTACCGGAATCCACGTCATATAAGTGAAGCTCTGCTATTTCTTTGGCTAGGGAAGGGGCTTCAGCAAGCTGGACCTCTTTCTGCCCGAACTTCTTTGTCGTCTTCGCCGAAGTGTCTTGGGCAGTGGCCCGTATTTCTTCATTCTTGTGGGCTCCCTTGGTGGGTGGCGGGAGGTTATCGAGTGGTTCTTGTGGCGCTTTGGGTGATTTGGCTGGTACAATTGGGGGAACCGGTGGCGTCCTAGAAGAATAGCTATTAGTGTTGGCACTTGATGAAGCATGAAATAGATGGTTCGAGCTGACGAGAATGAGAACTGCTCAAGGTCAGCATCTGTAGCCGCTTCGTAGGAGCGGTTGTATTTACGTTCGAATTGACATTGCATCGCCACGATTTCGAATGTATTAACTTGTCCGGGTTGTGTCGCTGTGTCGCATATGAACTCGAATGTATCTTCCGGATCCTAATTTCCTGTAAACATACCACGTCATACCCAGCGATGAGTATCCTACATACACCGAGAAGATCTTTCCATGCGAAAACCGCCTGTCCATCTCTGAATACGGAACGGAAGCGCAAACTCTCGTCTAGGAGAAACACGCGATCATTGCGGCTCTCATCTTCGTCATCCTCGCTCTCTTCCTGCAGATCCTCTTCCCCGTCGTCAAAGACACGTTGTATTTTGAGTTGATATTGGTGGGGCGTTGAGGTTCTTCGTATATAGGCAGCGGATTCCTTGAAACTGCAAAATATTAGAAACATGTCTCTAGCGACAAGATGTCCCAGATGCGAGTTTTTACTCAGACTTACATGCATTCCGCATATCCTTTAGGGCTCTTCGGGCGGATGAGATACAGTTGCCCGCCATCAATCTGGAGGAGGTGCTGTTTTGAGGTTTCCCCAAATAACAACTTTGAGACGTTCCGGATCATAAACATGGCGTGAGGCTTGTTGATTAGATACTAGTAGTGAAACAAATGTATTGCAAAACGTAGAAAATTTCCATTCTTCAATAATATGGGACTGCTGGGAAATATAGAGTTCTGTCGACTTTCATTCACAGGGATAAAAGAGAATCTTTGCTATTGAGACAATATGACGAAAGCCACGTGATGATACAAGTTATCTGCCCCACATCAACCCGTCAAAACTACGGCAACTCAAATGAACCGACCGGGTAGTGCCAATAAAAAAGGGGGTCATTAATCTCACCCCCCCTGCGGCCCATACACCCATATAGAATTCGCTTATATATATTATTACCTTAAAAAAAAAAATAAGCAAAAATAAAAATAAAAAATATAATATTTTAATAAAATATATACATCAACAAAAAAATGATTATCTTTAAATTCTGCTCTAAAATTAATAAAATAAAGCAAAAATTTAAAAAATATATTATTATAATAAAAATATTTCATAAATAAGAAAATTTCTTTAAAATAATTTATTATTTTATAAGAAAAAAATTTATTTTTAAGTAAAATTTTTATTTTTAAAAATAAACAAATTATTTGAAAAAAATTATAAAAATATAATAAGTTGTTTAAAAAAAAAAAATTTAATTAAAAAATTTAATTATTAATAAAAAAAAAAATTTAATATTATATAAATAATTTTATTAAAAATTTTTAAAATTTTTATAATACAACAATATTATCAAATAAAAATTAAAAAATTAAAATATTATTAATATATATTAAAAAATATAAAAATAAAATTAATCTAAATATTATTTAAAATAAAAAAAATTAAAAAAAACAAAAAAATTAAAAAAAAAATTAAAAAAGAAAAAAAGAAAATTTATTATTTATAATAAATAATTATAATTTTTTTTATATTTCTATAATTATATTATTTTTAATTACAAAATGTTTTTTTTTACAAATAATAATAATTATTAATAAATTCTTATATGTTTTTTTGAAATAATTAAAAGTGATACATAAAAATTATTTAATAATAATAAGGTAAATATTTTTATATTAAATTTAATAATTTTATTAATATTAAATATAAATATTATATTAAATTATAAAAGATTTTTAATAATTAGTAATAAAATTTTAATATATTAAAAAAAAATGTAAATAATTTATATTTTATATGAAAATATTTTTATATAATATTTTAATTTAGATTATCAGATTTTTATTATTTAAAAGTATTATAAAAATATATAGTAATTAAAATAAAAATATTATTATTTATTTTATCAATAAAAAAAACATTTTTAATATTATATTAATTAATTAAAATTTTTTTTTTAAATAAATAATAAATTATTTATTATAAAATTAAAAAATAATAGAATTTTTATATATTTAATTATATAAAAATATTAATATTATTAAAAATAATTTAAATAAATATAAATTTTATTTTATAAAATTATTTATTAAATATAACCTAATATTTATTAAATAAATATTTAACTTTTTTTATATAAATTTTTTTTCTAAAAAAAAGTTTATACCATTTTTTAATAAATATATATACTTTTATTTTTATATATAATTAAATATTTAAAGTTTTTTATTTTAATTAAATAATATATAAAAAATATTATTAATAAAAAATATTAAATATTTCTAAAAAATTATTAAATATTTATTATATAATTTTTGTTATTATTTTATAATTTTATATAAAAATTAAAATCACCAATTTTTTATATATTAATATAATAATATAATAAATTCCAATTATAATTTCCAAATAAAAAATATATTATTAATAAAAATATAATATATTACTTTATAACTTATATATTCTAAAATAAATAAATAAATATTAAAAATAAATTTTATACCTTTATTTTTATAAATAAAAATTTTATTTTAAAAAATAAATAAAAATAAATAAATAAATTTTATTAATATAATATTATTAATTAATATTTAAAAAATTAAATTATTATAATTAAATTATTATAATTAAAAATAAAATTTTTATAAAAAAATCTATATAATTTCTAATTAATAAATAAAAAAAGCTTAATATTAAAAAAATTAATATTTTTTTATTAAAATTGGAAAAATATATTAAAATATAATATATTATAATTAAAATAATAGTTTTTTTTAAAAAAACTTAAATAATTTTTAATATAAAATATTATATTTACTATTTAGATTAATTATTAAATTATTAATATATTAATATATTAAAAATATTGATTTTTAAACTTATAATTATTATTATTTAATAAAATATTTTATTAAAAATAAAAATTATTTTTTTTAAAGATTAAAATAAAAATTTTAGTTTTTTAATTAAATAAAATATTATTTTTTTAATTTTTTTTAAATTTAATTTAAAAATTATATTATTTAAAATTTTTTTTAAAAATAAAAATATTTTAAAATAATTTCTTATTTTTTTTCTAAAAAAATTATTTTAATTAAATAATATATTTTAAAAAAAAAATTTAAAAAAAATTATTTGAAATTTTTTTATTTTAAAATAATTTATTAAATATAATAAAAAATAAA
>JAJTUC010000004.1:0-81293 GCA_036971365.1 Dactylellina leptospora
TTATATTTTTTTTTTATTATTTTTTATTATTATTTTTTTATCAAATTTATTTGATTAATATTCAATTTTTTTTTAAAAAAAAAAGATTTTTTTAATAATTCACTTAATTATATTAAAACAGAAAATTAAGTGAGAAAACCACAACAAAAAAAATTAAAATATTTTTAAAAGCATTTAAAACCTTTAATAATTAATAAAAAAAATTTAAAAAATTATTATTATATTAAAAATATATTAAAATATTTAATATATTTTTTAAAATTTTTTTTATTGATTTTTTATAATTTTATTTAAATTTTTTACTTTATATTTAAAATATATTCTTTATTTTTATTATAATTTTTATAAAAAATATGTAAAAATTTAAATTTAATATAATTTAATTAATTTTCAATATAATTTAATAAAAATTTATAATATTTTTAAAAAATATATAATAAATTAAAAAAATTTTTTTTTATAATTTTATAATTATTATTTAGTATTTTAAATGCTTTTTAATATTTTTTAAAATAATAAAATTAAAAATTTTCGCTTATATTCCCTTTTTTATATAATTAAGCGAGAAAACCACAATAAAATTAATATTTTTTTTATTTTTTAATTATTTTTTTATTTTTTGAGAAGTCTTAACCTAACCCTAACCTAACCCTAACCTAACCCTAACCCTAGGTTAAGCACCAACAACAACAATTAATAATTAATAATTAATAATTAATAATTAATAATTAATAATTAATAATTAATAATTAATAATTAATAATTAATAATTAATAATTAATAATTAATATTAATTTAATATGGGTAATTATTTTTATTAGGACCCATATGGGAAATCTTTTGATTATAGGACCCATCCTATAACCTACGTGGGGTGGGTCCATTTTCCTTAATCCCATCCCGACCCGACCCAAAGCTGACAGTATTTTTTTAAAAGTTTTAAATTGTTGATAAATAATTTTATTTTAATTTATTTTATATTAAATAAATAAAAATAAATTATTATTATTTTTAAATATATAATAGTAAAAATGGTATAAATTCTTAATATAATAAAAAATAATTTTTGGAATTTTTTTTATAAAAATAATAATTTTTATAATATTTTAGAAATTTTATTTTATAAATATTATAATAATTAATATTTTAGATTAATTAATTGTAAATATTAAATTTAATTTAAAAATTTAAAATTATATTAAAATTATAAAATATTTTATTTTTATTTTTAATTTTTAAATAATATTTTTTTAATTTTTTAATAATAATTAAAATTGTTTTTTTATATATATTTTTTTTATATTATTTGAATTTAATTAAGATTTTTTTTATAATTTTTTAAATAATCAAAAAATTAATTCTAAATATTTTATATTAAATAAATAATAAATTATTTTAATAATAAAATTAATAAAATAGTTTAATAAAAAAAATAAAAAATTCCAATTATATACTATATAAATATTCTAGTAGAATAATATTATTTATATTAAAATAAAAATAATTATAAAAATATTTAAATATTTTTGAAAAAAATTTATTATAAAATTTAAATATAATATTATTATATATAAAATATTTAATTATAAAAATATATATATTTTAAATTTATTTTTATTATTATTATTTAATTAAAAATATTAATTAAATTATTTTTTTTAACATCATAAATATTTAAAATTTATAATAAATTAATAAAAAAATTTTTTAAAATATTAATATAATTATTAATTTATTATAAAATATATTTAATATTAAATTTTTAAAATTTAATATAATTAATTATATATTATTAAAAAGTAAAAATTATATTTAAATAAATATAAAAAAATTGTAAATAATTAAAAACTTAATTATAATTATTTTTAGAAAAATAATTAAAAAAAAAAATTTTTAAAAAAAAATTAAAATTATATAAAATTTTATAATTAATTATACTTATATAAATAATAAAGACAATTTTATTAAAAATAGATTTTAAATAAATTTATTCAAAATATAATTATATTTAAAAAAAATTATAAAATAATTTTTAAAAATTAAAAATTAAAATAAATAATTTTTAAAAATTAAAAATTAAAATAAATAATTTTTTTTATTTTAAATAAGTTTAATAATTTTATATATAAATAAATTAAAATTTAATATTATTTTTAATAAATTATTATAATTTTATTATATATAAAATATAAATTTAAAAATATGTATAAAATTATAAATACTTTTATATATATATAATAATTAAATTAATTATAATATTAGAAATTTATTAATAAACAAATTATCATTAATAATATATTAAACAATATTTTATTATAATCAATATATAATATATAAAAAAATATATGAATTCTAATAAATATAAGATTATTTAATAATTAAAATTTTTTTTTAATTATTCCTTAACTATATATAATCATATCAGTTTATATAATCTTAAAACCTTATATATAATTAAAAGTATATGGCTAATAGATTAAGCAATCTAACAATGGTGCGTTTTTACACATACTGTTTAATAATATTAATAAAATAATGTAAGTAATAACCAAAACTACTAATATTACAGGATTATTATATAAATTTAAACAAATTTATTTTTTATATCAATTTCCATATTTTAGTCGGGTTTATATACCGCGCCAGCGGCCATCTAGTTATATTTAAAATTTTATATAATTAATTAATAATAAAAAATTTAAATATATTAAGTTTAATTATTAATATATTATTTAAATTAAAATATTATTGAGTATTAACAATTTTATAAAAAATATTAAATAATAAAATTATTTTAATATTAATTATTTATATATTAAATATTATTTATTTTATTAATTTTTTTAATAATAAAAAATTTTGGCCAATTTATTTAATTATAAATAATTTATTTTTTAATATTTATAATTATTTAATATTTTTTATTTAAATTTTATTTATATGCCCGACTAAAAACGTAGTTTTTAAAGGGTTATAATAAACACATATAGAAAGTGTTTTCTACTAGTAGATACCAAAAAAAATATATTAATTTTAACAAACTTAAAAATTTTAAAATTAATTTTTACTATATAAATTTATATAATAATTTTATATAATATATTTTGTATGGAGATTATATTTATGTACTAATTTGAGATTGTGTGATTGTTTATCTATAAAAATTAAGTTAGTTTGAGTTAAAAAGGTTTATTTTCTCCTTTTTTTTAAAATAAAAGTTTTTAGGTTTTTTAGTCGGGTTTAAGTGCCGCGTGAGCGGCCTTCTAGTTATTATTAATTTTATTAAAAAAACGATTTTTTTAAATAAATTAAAAATTATAAATTAATATAAATATTTAAAAAATTTTATTTAATATTTTAAAACTTTTAAATTAATATAATATAATAAATATTAAAAATTTTATAAAAATTAATATTAATTTTATTTATATTAATAATTTTATTTGTAAATATACTCCTTATTTTTATAAATAAATTATTAATTATATAAAATATATTAATTTATTTAATATTAATATTTAATTTTATTTTATATATAAGGTAGATATTGGGAATTTTAGAATATATATTTTTAATATTTTAATTTAAAATTATTATATTTATAATATAAAAAAAAAAAATTTTATAATTGATTTATTTTAAAATATAATAAAAATTATTTTAATATTATTAAAATAAAAAATTTTTTATTTTATTTTATTAAATTAATATTAATTATTAAAAATTTAATTTTATATATTTTTAAAATTTAATAAACCATTCTTATAGATTATTTAGTAACAAAAAAAAAAATTAAAAATAATATAAAAAAAATTATATATTATTGAATAATAATTTTTTAACATTTTTTATTAATTATTTAATATTTAAAATTTAATAAAATTTTAATTTATATTTAAAATTTTATAAATTTCCATTTATTTATATAATATTATAATTATATAAATAAAATATTAAATAAATAATTAAAATAATATTAATAAAAATTTTATAATATTAAATTTATTTTTTTTAAATTTTAAAATTTAATTTTATATTATAAATTAAAAATAAATTTTTAAAAAATATTTATAAATATCCAAAATTTTATATTAATTAATAATATGTTTATTTTATAATAATAAATTAAAAAATTAAAAAAAAAAAATAATAAATTAATAATAAATTTTAAATCAAATTCAAAATATTAAATATTTTTAATATAATAAAAATATATTAATTTAATTATTATTTTTAATTAATTTATTAATTTAAATATTTTAGGAAATAGTTAATAAATATTTTAAAATTATAATATTATTTTTAAATTAAAAAAGGATATTAAATTTTAAATTATATTAATTATAATAAATAAATAATTATTAATTATTAAAAAAAAATTTTTTTTGTATATATAATTTAAATATTAATATTTTTTTAAATATATTAGAATTTATAAAATAATTAAAAATAGATTATTTATATTTAATTATAGATTTAAAGAAAAAAAATAATATTAATATTTTTTTTTTTAAAAATTAAAAATAATAATTTGAATAATATTAATATTATTAAAATTATTAAAATTGTTAAAAGTAAAGATATTTTAGAAAATTTATATTTTAATTAATTTTTATAAGATGATCTACATCTTAAAAATTTTTATAAATATAAAAGTAATATATTAAAATAAAATATTAAATTTATTATAGAAATCTACAATATTATAAATTTAAATATTAAAATTATAAAATTTTTAAAACTATATATAAATAATAATAAATGGTTTTATACTAAACAATTGGAGTTTAAATAATATTAGAAAAATATAACTTTTTATTTATTAATTATATAATTAATTAGTGATATTTATTAAAAAATTTAAAAATTTTAATATTATTAATATTTATTATATTTAATTTATAGAATTTTTTTTATTTTAAAATATAATTTTATATAATAATTATATTTATTATAAAAAAAAAGGATAATAAGGAATATTTAATAAATATTTATTAATTTATATTTAATTTTTTTTTTTAATATTTATATTAATTAAAAATTTAAAATTTTAATAATTATTAATATTAATTTCAAGGATGGTAATTAATAAATAAATTTTTATAATTTTATTATAATTATTTTTAAAATATTATTTAATATATATAATATTTTTAATTAATAAATAATTTTTATAATAAAAATTATTTTATAAACTTATTTTTTTTTAAAAAAAAAATAAAAAAATTTTCTTTTCAATATTTATATTAATTTATAAATTTATAATATTTTTTATTAATAAAATTATTAAAGATGTATTATAAATACTAAAAATTTATATATAATTTTATATAATTTTTTTAAAATATAAACAATATTTCTTTTTTCATATTAAAATAGTATATATTAAAATTTAATATAATAATTTTTATAATTATTTTTTATTTTTTATTAAACTTTTAATATTTATTATTATTTTATTAAAAATTTTTTTTTTAAAATAATTAGTATTTAAAATAATAAAATAAATAATTTAATTTAAATTTAATTTAAATTTTATATAAAATATTTAATATTTAAAATTATATTTATAAAATTTATATAATAATATATAATTAAATTTTTAATTATTTTATAAATATTAAATAAAAATATATTTATTATAAATATTAAAAATCCTTGTTTATTTTTTTTAATATTACAAAATTTATAAATAAAAATTTTACTAATTTTATTAATAAAAAAAAATTAATACCTTATTAATTAATTCTATTTTTTTAAAACTTATTTTTAATTTAAATTACATAATAAATTTTTATAATTTTTTATTATAAAATTTCTAAAATTTAATAATAATTTATAAAAACATAATCATACTCTTTCTAATACAAATATCAATTATAAAATATTTATTAATAATAAAATAATTTAATTTAAAATAAAACTATTTATATTAAAAATTATTAATATTATATTATTTAATATTTTATTATTATTATTTTATTTATTAAAAGTAGTTATAGAATTACATCAATCTAATTCTAGGTTTTTATTAGATAATATTAAATATATAAAATCTAAATATAATATTAATATTTTATCTAAAAAATAAAATACTAAATATTTTTCAAAAAATAAATATATATATATATATATATATATATATATATAAATATTAAAAATAGTATATTTTTATAATAATTTAAAAATAAATTATAATTAAATATTAATTAAATTTAACAATATATTAAAAATTTATTAAAATATTAATTAAATATTATATTTATTATATTTATAAATATAATTATTAATTTTTTAATATTTATATTATATTTATTAATATTAATATTAAATTTATAATAATATTAATAATTTTTATATATATATTTAAAAAATTATTAATAATATTATATTAAATATATATAATTTAAAAAATATAAATATAATATTATATATAATTTATATTTATTATTTAATAAAATATAATAATAACTAATAATTTATAAAAAATAATAATAAAATTAATTTTATTTTATTTTAAACATTAAATATTTATTAATAGATTGAATAAATTTTTTTTATTTATCTTATTATTACTATAATTTTAATCTAATAATATTGGAAAATTATAAAAAATTATAAAATATTAATTAATAATTTAATAAATAATCTAAATTTATATATATTAATATTTTATATAATATATATTTAAATAAGTTTATTAAAAAACAAAATATTTAATAAAAAAATTAATAAATAAAAAATTATCATTTATAATAAATAAAATATTAAATATTTTATAAATAATTTTATTAATTTATATTTAAATTTATTCAATATATTATATATATTATTTAAAAAATACTTAATATATCTTATTATTAATATTTATAAAAATAAAAGAAATTTATAAATTAATATTTTAAAATTAATAACTTTAAAAATAAAAATCTCTTAAATTATTATTTTAATTAATAAAAAAAAAATTATATTATTAATAATATTTTAAATAAAATAATAAAAAATTCTAAAAAACTAATAATAACTCTATATTTAAATATTTAAAATAAATATTTATTTATATTAATAATAATATTTATAATAAATTCTATTAATATATTATTTTTATTTATTTATTTTTATACTTATTATATTTATTAATTATTTATCTTATATTGATTATTTAGTGTTTATTTTTAAATAATTTAAAAATTAATAATAATTTAATTATTATAAAGGTTAATATATTAATAAATATTATAAAAATTAGTATATCATTAATAATTAATAAAATTAATAATATAATAGTATTAAAAAAAATTAATTAATATAATATAATTTTAAATATTGGAAATTTACTAAAAGTTTAAAAGAATATAGAGGGTGTTAACTTCTAAACTTATTTAAAGGGAAAAAAGTTTTTCATGTTTTTGTAATTTTTAAAAAACAGGGAGGGTAATATAATCTTTTACTGATATATTATATAAAATTAATTTAATTTAATATAGATAATAATAGTATTTTTTTAATTAAATAAAAAAATATTAAAAGTTTCTTATTAATTAATAATAATTTAATAAAGTTTATATTTTTAAATTTAAAAAAAATAATATTTAATACTTTTAAAAAAATAAAAAATAATTATAAAATAATTATTAAAAAGGTATTTTTAAATAATTATATTAAATTTAATAAAAAATATATATAAAATTATAAAAATATATAAAAAAATTATAAAATTAAATTTAATATAAAAGAGTTAATAAAAAAAAATAAAAAAATATAATTAAAATATTTATAAAATATAAGTTTAATAAATATTTTTATCAAATTTTAAAAATTTATTAACATATTATATTAGTTAAAAATATTAAATTTAAAAATAATAATAATAATAAAATTTATATTTATATTTATATATTTTATTTTAATAATAATTTTAAATTTAAATTTAATTATAATAAAAAAAAAAATTCTTTTATTCAAATTATTTATATTTAAAAATAAATAATTTATTAATTATTAAATATATTAAAAATTTTATTAAATTAAATTTAATAATTTTAACTAATTTGGATATTATAATTATAATAAAAAATAATAATAATTTTAAATTTTATTTTTAATTAATTAATAATTATATATAAATATTTAATACTAATAACCATATCTTACGAAAATATATAAATATTAATAATGTTTTTAAAATTTAATTATAAAATATTATAAGTTAATAAATAATTAATAAAATAAATATTATAAAATCTTATAAAATTTACATTATTTTTTATTAAATATTTTTAATTATTAATTTATTATTTATTAGAAAAATTATTTAATTAAATTTAATAATTTTATTTACTTTTAAAATTTTAAATATATAAAATTTTAAATATTAAAAAATTATCAAAAAACTAAAATTATATAAAAAATTTAGAAAAAATAAAAAATTAATAAATTAACCAATATTTAATCAGAAAAAATATAATAATTAAAAAAAAAATATTTAATAATAATTTATAAATTTATAAAAATATATTTTTTATATCATGGTGGCGCACTATACGGTAGGTGGGTGGTTATATTCTTAATTTTTAAAATGCCCTCCAGTAGGTGGGGGCATTATTTATATATATGATTTGGGTATGTATAATAATATATGTATTATACTAGTATATAATTTTTATAATTCCTTCTATTAATAAATAAATTTAATATATAAATTATTAATTATAATTATTATTATTATTATTATTATTAAAATCTTTATTACTATTATAATTATTGTTATAATCATAAATATAATTATTATACTACCTAATATTATAATTATTATATTTTAAGAATCTCCAGAATTATAAATATAAATAATATATTTATTGGTATACCTATTATTATAATTATTATTATAATTATATTATAAATTAATGATTTATAGTTATTATCAAAATTATTATTAATATTGTTGTTAAGATTATTATTAATATAATTATTTATATATTTATTATTATAATTATTATTATATATTTTTTGGTATTTCATATTAATACTATTATTATTATGCCCGACTGAATGAAGTTTACCAAAAGGTTATAATGAACTTATAAAGTTTTATTTACAAATTTGATAAAAAATATATTATTTTTAATTAATTTAAAAATTTTTAAAAATTTTTGGAATATATTTAATATTTAATAATATTCTATAATTATTATAAAATTAGGTATTTAAAAATTTAATAAGTTATTATATGGATTTGAATTAATTTAAATTTTTAATATATAATAAAAATAAGGATAATAAAGAAAATCATTCAGTTGGATTTCAGTGCTGCACCGCAGCCTGCTTGTTGTTATTATTAGAATCATTGTTATAATCATCATTAAATATTTATTTATAATTATAATTAATAATATAAATAAAAAAAATAAAAGTAAAATATAGGTAATATAATAATAAACAAAAAACACTTAAAAAATAATAATAAAAATAATAATAAAAATAAAAATATTACTAATTATTATTATTAATACTAATATTATTATAATTAGTTGTATAATTGTTTATTAATATTATTAAATTATTATTATAAAGCAAATAGAATTGGTTTATAATTAAGGATTAATTACATAATTTATCTTAATAATTAATTAACATTATATAGGTATTATACACACATAAAATTATTTATTATAATATTATATTAGTAACCATCAATAAATAAATTATTAAAAAATGAATTATTAAAAAGTGAGTTAGGAAAATTAGCAAAACTACTCTAAAAATTATCAGTAAGTATAATAAATGAATTACTATCAAACTATAATTAATAATAAAGGTTATACATACACAAAATATCAAAAAAGTTTAAGTAATTTTTAAAATATAATTATATTATAATTTAATGTTATTAATTGTTATGGTAGTATACTGTATGATAGGTAAATGGTTATATTCTTAATTTTTGAGGTGCTTTCCAGTAGGTGGGGGTATTGTTTATATATATGATTTGGGTGCGTGTAACAATGCACGTACCGTGCCAGTACGTGATCCTTGCATTTTAATAATAAATATTTAAAATTTTTAAGAATTATTTTTAAATATTAAACATTTTTTTTAAAATAAATATAATAATAGTTGTGGGTAATAAAAACTTTTTATAATAAATTTTTTTTTTAATAATAAATTTTTTTAATATAATATATTAAAATAAATTAATTTTTAAAAAATATATAAATTAATCTTTTAATATTTATAAATAGCTTTTTTAAAACAAAAAAAAAAATTTATAACTATATAAGTTGCTTTTTATAGTTATTTGATTTTTTGCTGATGTTTATCAATATTTTTAATTATTAATTTATTTTTTAATTAAATATATTTAATAATAACTTTATGAATAATATATTTATTTTTTTTAATTTTAATTTTATTAATTTTATTTTATATAATTTTAATTATTATTTTATATTTATTTTTTAAATTATTAATAATTTAATTTTAAAAAATTATACATTAAATTTTATAATTAATATTTTTAAATTTTTTTTAATATTTTTAAATTTTTTAATCTATTAAAAAATTATATTATTAAGTTTAATTTTTATATTATAATATTTAGTATATAAAAGTTTTATTATTATAATATTAATTTTAATATTATAGATTTTTTTTAATTTATTTTAAAATTTTAATATTATTTTAATATATTTTATAAAATTTTTAATAAATAAATTTAAAATTTAATTTATTTTAAAATTTTAATATTATTTTAATATATTTTATAAAAATTTTAATAAATAAATTTAAATTTTAAATAATAAATATAAAAAAAAAATTTATATATTTTTTCTTATTTTTTATAATTAAAATTTTATTTTTATTTTTTAAAAAATTTATTATTTTTTTTAAATAATTTTTAGAATTTTTAAAATATTATATTTTTAAAATTATAAATATTTTGATTTTTTTAATTATTAATTATAAAAATTTATTAATAAATTATTTAGATTTTTTATAATTTAATATTTTATTTAAAAATAATAATATAAAAATTTATTATTTTATAATTATTTGATGTAACCCTAACCTAACCTAACCTAGTAAATATAAGTAATTAATTAATTATTAATTAATTAATTACTTATATAACCCTAACCCTAACCCTAATTTAATTTAATTTATTGTGCTAGGCACGGTAGTCCGCTCGGCGGTGCGCACAAAAAATTAATAATTAATTAATAATTAATTAATTGTGTTGCGCTCGGTGGTGTGCACAAAAATTAATAATTATTATTAATTGTGTTGCGCTCGGCAGTACGCACTAATAATTAATAATTATTAATTAATTGTGTTAAGCGCGGGGGTACGCTCGGCGGTACGCACTAATAATTAATTAATTGTATTGGGTACGGCGGTACGCTCGGCGGTCCGCATTAAAAAAAAAATTATCTGATAATCAATTAATTAATTAATTTTTGTATGTTGTGCTCGGCGGTGCGCTCGGCAGTCCGCACAAAAATAATTAATTGATATAATAATCAATTAATTATATTTAATTAATATGCCAACCCTAACCTAAACCTAACCCTAATTATATCAATTTTATACGGACCGCCGAGCGCATCGCCAACACAATTAATTAGTAATTATTAAATTTTTGGTGCGCACCGCCGAGCGTACCCCCGCGCCCAACACAATTAATAATTAATTAATTAATTATTAGTGCGCACCGCCGAGCGCAACACAATTAATAATAATTATTAATTTTTGTGCACACCGCCGAGCGCAACATAATTAATTAATTATTAATTAATTTTTGGTGCGGACCGCCGAGCGTACCGCCGTACTTAACACAATTAATTAATTAATAATTAATTATTAATTTTTAGTGCGCACTGCCGAGCGCACCGCCGTATCCAACACAATTAATTAATTATTAGTGCGTATCGCCGAGCGTACCCCCGCGCCCAACACAATTAATTAATAATTATTAATTATTAGTGCGCACCGCCGAGCGCAACACAATTAATAATAATTATTAATTTTTGTGCACACCGCCGAGCGCAACACAATTAATTAATTATTAATTAATTATTAATTTTTTGTGCGCACCGCCGAGCGCACCGCCGAGCGTAAGATCGTGCCTAATATAATTAATTAATTAATAATTAATTAATTTTTGTGCGTACGGCGGCGCGCTCGGCGGTCCGTATAAAAATAATATAATTATAGGAACGAGTTCAGGGTTGGTTCAGTCGGGTTTCAGTGCTGCACCGCAGCCTGCTTGTTTTATTTAAAAATAATAATATAAAAATTTATTATTTTAAATATTATAGTAATATTAATAATTTATTTAAAGTAATTAATTTTTATAAATTTAATATAAGAATTATACTTAATATAAATATGGATTTTTAATAAATTATAAATTTATTATTTTTATTTAATTTTTAATATTTTAATAAATAATTATTAAAATATTGATTAATCTTATTAATTATTATTAATATTAATTATTATTAAATTTTATAATATTAAATTTTATATAAGTAGGCTAGGCTAGGTTTATAATTTATTAAATATAAAAATTATATTAATTATATTTTTTAAATTTTAATAATAAGTTTATAAATAATTCTTTTATATATAATAAAAAATTTTAGATTTAAAATTTATTATACTTAAAATAATTATATAATTATTAAATTCAAAATAATTAAATAATTTTAGTATATCTGGAATTATCCTGTATTAAAATATATTCTCTAATAAAATATATAAAAAAAATTTAAATTTTTTTTTTTTATATTAAAATTCTTTTTATTTTAAATTTTATAATTTTTTTTTAAATTTTTTATATAATTTTTAAAATAATTTTTTTTTTTTTATAAAAAAATATTGTATATATATATATTTTTTATTATTTTTAAAAATTTAATTAAATTAATTATAATTATATATTTTATTTTATAAATATTATTTTATTTATTATTTTTTTTATTTTTATTTATAATATTTTATTAAATTATAATTATACTTTATTAATTTTATATTTTTTTAATAAAAATATATAAAATATATTGTAATTTTTTACTATAATTAAAAATTTTAATTTATAAATTATATTTTTAATTTTTTATATAATTTTAAATAATTTAAGTTATTTTGTTTTGAATTTATTTAAAAAAAAAATTAATTTTAATATTTTTATTAAATAATAATATTATATTTTTTTTATATTATATTTATATAGTTTATATAATCATTTTAAATTTTTTAAATTTTAAATTTATATATTTTATATATTTTTATAATAGATTTTATTTTTTTATTAAATATTAATATATTTATTATATTTTATATTTTTTTAATAATTTTTAAATTTATTCTTATTTTATAAAATATAATATTATTTTAATTATATTTTAATATATATTATTATAAATTAATATTATTATAAAAAATAATTTTATTTAATTTATTTAATTATAATTATAATAATTTTAAATATATTATTTTAATATTTAATTTATTTTTTTTATTTAATTATTTATTTATAAATAAAATATTATAAATTTTTTTTTTATAATTTATAATATATATTATATAATATTATTTAAAATTATAAAATAAATATAATATTTAAATATAATATTTTTTTAATCAAAAAAATAAATTATAATCAAATATAATTTAAAATAAGTAATTTATTAAATATATTACAATATATATATATATCTCATAAAATAAACTAAAAATTTAATAAAATATATTATATAAAACAATATTAATAAATAAAAATAATAATTAATAATAATAATAATAATAATAATAATAATAATAATAATAATAATAATAATAATAATAATAATAATAATAATAATAATAATAATAATAATAATAATAATAATAATAATAATAATAATAATAATAATAATAATAATAATAATAATAATAATAATAATAATAATAATAATAATAATAATAATAATAATAATAATAATAATAATAATAATAATAATAATAATAATAATAATAATAATAATAATAATAATAATAATAATAATAATAATAATAATAATAATAATAATAATAATAATAATAATAATAATAATAATAATAATAATAATAATAATAATAATAATAATAATAATAATAATAATAATAATAATAATAATAATAATATAATAATAATAATAATAATAATAATAATAATAATAATAAAATAAATTTAATTTATATTTTTAAATTATCTTATAAATAATTTTATCATAATTTATTAAATTTATTATTATTAGTAAAAAAAAATTTATATATTAATTTAAATTAATTAATTTTTTTATAATTTTTAATATATAAATTTATTATATAATATTTAATAAATATTTATTAATTTAATTTTAATATATATAATTTAATTTTTATCTTAAATAATTAATATTAATTTAATATAAATAATTATTTTTATTATTACCCATATAAAACATCAACAAAAAGCTAAACAACTGTAAAGGGTAACTTATATAATTATAAAGGTAATCTTTACTTTAAAAAGGTTATTTATAAATGTTAAAAAGGATGGCCTATATATTTTCAAAAGTTATTATATATTTTTTTAAAGGGTATTTAATTGTCTTATATTATATCAAAAAATCAACTATTAATGGTACTATTAATGGTACCACTAAAAGTATTAAAAGTACCAAAAGTATTAAAAGTACCAAAAGTACCAAAAATATTAACAGCACTAATAATACCAACAATATTAAAAATTAATTAAATTAAAAAATTCATAAAATATATTATTAAAAACCCAATTTCTTATTTTATTTATTTTAAGATTTTTTTGAAAATATAAAAAAGTTTTTAAGATTTTTTAAATTTTTTTTTTAATTTTTTTTTCAAATATAATTAATTTTAAATTAAATATATATAAATTAATTTTAAAATTTTAAAAAAACAATATTTCATAATTATTTACTAATCATTTACTAACTATTTACTAATTATTTGCTAATTATTTATTAACCATTTATTAATTGTTTACTAATTTTATTAATATATTAAATTATAAAGTCCCCTTTTATTATTAATATATTATTAATATATTTATTAATAGTATATATATATTGATAATATTTTATAAATAATGTATAATATTTGATTAATATATTATAAATGGTATTAAAATATTATTTTTTAAAAAATAAAAATATTTTTAAATATATTTATAAAAATTAAGGAATTTTTTTTTTAAATTATATTTTTATTATTTTTAATAAAATATTTGATCAGAAGAAAAAATCTTTTTTTTTTTGGTTTTTCTATTTTTTAAAAAGTTAGTTATTTGGCTGACTTTTAAAATTTTTTAGAAAGAAAAAGTTATTTAAAGTATCATAATCTTTTGAAAGTAAGGAGGGTAACATAATTTTTTACTGATGAAAAACTTTTAATTATAAGACCTATTTTATAACTTATATAAAATAATCTTTTTTTTTTAATCTTATTTTAACCCACCCCAAAGCTAACAGTATATTGATATTATTAATTATTAATATGGTGGGTTTTGTTTATCTAATAAGTAATGTAAGTTATTATATTTATGATGGTTTTTTCTTATGGTTGGTAATCCAACCATTCCTACATACAGGTGGGCGGCGTATGTGCGTACGCAACATCTTTAATATTAACGAAATTTAGTCCTCCCTCTTATTATCTATTTTTAACACCATTCCAACAATGAAATATTGATAATTTAAATTATATAAAAATCCCCTTTTAATATTTATATAAAAATTGGTATAAGAATATTAGTGAAGAAAGGATCAGAAATTATAATAGAATTTTGAAATAGAAAGGGAGATTAGGAAGTAAGTAGCTCAATCGCTAAAACGGGAAAAGTGGCTCGCATGGCTGGTGTGGCTCGCAGGTCGGTGGCTTACGTTAACACCCAGGTGCTTTCTGTTACGTGTTGTAGAGACTTCGCGTCATTTATCTGATTTCCGCCACACCATAGCTTTCTATCTGACCAACATACATATTCTAATAACCCCCCCGATTTTATCTTTGATATCAACAACCATGGTAAACGTAATGATCGAAAACTCGCCTCTTATCTTCCATAATATAGGAAGGAAGTCAAAAGCTACCCCCTCCTCTTTTAGCGATGCTTCTGTCTTCGACTCGCTTGCAGAAGATAACGAATACGCGACGTTGAAGAAGCTGCAGAGGCATTTGGAGTAGGCTTCCTCATCCAACATTTCCACTCCCCCGGCTCTAGGGCGATGTATTGACGGAAAGCTGATACTTATCCCAACAGATACATTCAGCTACAGGAGGAGTATATAAAGGATGAGCAACGGTGGGTTGGACGCTGAAAACCGTACATGTTTGGACGATAGTAATATTTGAACAGGAGCCTAAAACGGGAGCTCGTCAGGGCACAGGAAGAAATAAAACGAATTCAATCCGTCCCCTTAGTAATTGGACAATTTATGGAAGCGATAGATCAGAAGTACCTCTCACGGCGCATCATTACATTTACTTATTTCAGAGCTAACTTCCAGGAAGCACTGGGATTGTGCAAAGTTCAACTGGATCTAATTATGTGGTTCGAATTTTGTCTACCTTGGATCGCGAGCTACTTAAACCTTCGTCCTCGGTTGCCCTACACCGCCATTCGAATGCGCTTGTCGACATACTCCCTCCAGAAGCCGACTCGTCAATAGCGATGCTTGGTCAAGATGAAAAACCCGATGTGACTTACGCTGATGTTGGGGGACTCGATATGCAAAAACAAGAGATAAGGGAAGCTGTTGAGCTCCCACTTACTCACTTTGACCTTTACAAACAAATTGGGATCGACCCTCCCCGCGGTGTCCTTTTGTATGGCCCACCTGGCACGGGAAAAACAATGCTTGTGAGTCTCGGAGGAACCAACCAGTCGGGGTCGTCTACTAGAGCTAACCGAACATTTTGCAGGTAAAAGCTGTAGCAAATAGCACCACTGCGAGCTTTATTCGCGTGGTAGGCTCGGAATTTGTGCAAAAGTATCTCGGGGAGGGCCCACGTATGGTTAGAGATGTCTTCAGAATGGCCAGGGAAAACTCGCCTGCGATAATATTCATAGATGAGATAGATGCCATTGCGACGAAGCGTTTTGATGCCCAAACCGGAGCAGATAGAGAGGTGCAGCGGATTCTGCTGGAGCTCTTAAATCAAATGGACGGGTTTGATCAAACAGCAAATGTCAAAGTGATCATGGCAACAAATCGTGCCGATACTTTAGATCCGGCACTGCTTCGGCCTGGCCGTCTCGATAGGAAGATTGAGTTTCCGAATCTCAAAGATAGGCGAGAAAGACGGTTAATTTTTACCACCATTGCCGCGAAAATGTCGTTATCCCCCGAATGCGATTTAGATTCATTGATAGTCAGAAACGACCCCCTCTCCGGCGCAGTAATTGCTGCTATAATGCAGGAGGCGGGATTGTGAGTTCATTACCCTTTATTATTTTGCCTGCCTAATAAACTAACACATACTTAGGCGTGCGGTTCGAAAGAATAGATACAACATCATACAGGCAGACCTTGAAGATGCCTATTCAAGCCAGGTAAAAGGTGGAACGGAAGCGGATAAGTATGTTTTCCAATATTGGAAGTTTGGTTGAACTTGGCTAACAAACCATCTTGCTAGATTCGAATTTTATCGATAGATTTGCTCTAAGTTATACTTTGACATATACCATGTAAACAGACGATCCGCACGGTTATTGTCCTTTGTGTACCCATCTCTATAGGTAGCAGAGAAAGACTTTTATCTTCGTACTTGAGTATTTGCTTGAAAACCTAAAGATATATTCTATTTGTCCGAAAGGAGCATCCAACCATGAGGATTTGGCTACCTATTTGCGTGTATCTACAAGGGTCCGAAATTGGTAGCCGTATGATGCCAACAGAGTATTAGCTTAAGCTTGAGAAGCAAAATATAGCGGTGTCGGGTAAATGAGCGAAACTTTTAGTGAAGCTGAAGGTATGCATTGGTCGGATATCCCAAATTCAATTATTTCCGATATGAGAGCTGGTTTGTTGATTCGACGTGCGTTTTGTGTGCGAAGATCGTGTGCCAAGCTCCTTTGACGAGGTGGTCACTTGCCCCCCAGAATTGGGTCACGGTCTCAAAGCACCCCTGTAAGCAAGCTGATACCACCATTCTGACCTGTACAGGTCCCTGTCTTGGAGCCCAACTTTTATAAAAGGTATGTCACCATTTGATCTTGTAATTTATAGTTTACTCAGCTCAAAAACCCTCAACCAAGACGACGAAACTCACATTGTGGAAAATATGCCCGTGAGTTTAACCGTTGATGGCACTAGGTTTAACGACAAGCATGGGCGAGAGGTGATACTACGAGGTGTGAATCTTGCATCCGACACGAAATTCCCGGCCAAACCAGCGGTTCCCTCCCACATATCGGATGATTTCTTCGACGGCGATAATGTGTCATTCATCGGGCGGCCATTTCCTTTAGAGGACGCGGATACCCATTTCCGGCGATTGAGGAATTGGGGATATAACACGCTCCGATATTTGTATACCTGGGAAGCTCTGGAGGCAAGGGGGCCGTATGTTTACATGAATTTTTGAGAAGTAAAAATTCGATACCAGGCTGATCATTTCTAGGGGAGTTTACGATGAAGGGTATATAACCTTTACGATTGAAGTTCTCAGAAAGGCGAAGCAGTATGGTTTTTATGTTTTCCTGGATCCGCACCAGGATGTAGTGAGTTCGAACACGCTCCCTTTGAAAGAGCATACGATTTACAATCTGTATAGTGGTCGCGCTTTTCCGGGGGATCTGGAGCACCAATGTGGACGCTTTGTGCTGCTGGTCTCAACCCAGAAATGTTCGATGTTACCGAAGCCGCGCTCGTCCACAATACCTATCCGAACCCCGCACAATTCCCCAAAATGATCTGGGCAACGAATTACACTCGTATGGTGTGTCAGCTTATGTTTACTCTTTTCTTTGCAGGGCGGGATTTTGCCCCCAAAGCAATTATCAATGGACAAAATATACAAGACTACTTGCAATCCCATTATATAAACGCAACCGTCCACCTCGCGCACAGAATCAGGGAATCAGGCGACCTAGAGGATGTTGTGGTCATCGGTTGGGAGTCTTTCAATGAACCTAACCATGGACTTATTGGGTACCAGGATTTGACTAAGGTTCCTGCAGATCAGCAGCTGCAAAAGGGAACATCGCCAACGGCCTGGCAAGCGATTCTGACAGCTAGTGGCAAGGCTTGCGAGATCGAGACCTGGGAGCTTGGATCAATGGGTTCATATCGAACCGGTAAAGTTTTGGTAGATCCTAAGGGGGCGCAAGTGTGGCTGAATTCCGACCACCATGATATTAAGTACAATTGGAAACGCCACGCTGAATGGAAATTAGGTGAATGCATTTGGGCGCAACATGGGGTCTGGGACGCTACAACTGACAGACTACTGCGGACTGATTATTTTGGCAAGACTCCCACTGGTAGGATAATCGATGCGAACGTTTTTTGCAATACATATTTTATGGATCATTGGAAAAATTGGGCTCGAGCCGTTCGAGGGGTTCACCAGAATGCCCTCTTGTTGCTCCAACCCCCTGTCTGGGTGATACCGCCAATCCTTGACGACGAAACCAAGGCGTTGGGAAGGATAGTGTATGCACCTCATTATTATGACGGGTTAACTCTAATGTCCAAGAAATGGTATATCAGAATTGTCTCCAGTTGCCAACTGTGTAGGAAGCTGATTCCCAAGACAGGAATAGATTTTTCAATGTTGATGTCCTAGGGGTTCTACGTGGGAGATATTATTCTCCGGCGTTTGCTGTCAAACTTGGAGAGACTGCTATTCGTAATTCAATGAAGGAGCAACTTACGGCCATGAGACAGGAAGGTCTTGATAACATTGGTTTAACGCCATGTTTATTTTCAGAAATCGGCATACCATATGACATGGATGACAAATACGCCTATAAGACTGGAGATTACACTTCACAAACGAGAGCCTCGGATGCAAATCATTTTGCACTGGAAGGATCATTAGTATCGTACACTTGGTGGACATATTGCGCTTTAGTAGAGCCCCCCTCCCCTCTTTGATCACGTGTCAAGTTTCATTCGCTCATTGTGTGTCCTTTAGAATAATCACGAGTGGGGCGACCAGTGGAATGGGGAGGATTTGAGTATATATGGCCGAGATGATACAGCTCCCGAGAGAGATACTCCAGCCCTGCCAAATTTGGTGCCATACCAAGACATCCCAAGGGGTGCCTCGAACACCATAGATTCTAGTTCTGTAAAGGGGGCGTTGTCGAACGCCGTAATGTCGATTGAACGCACATCCACGTCGATAGGCTCGTCGACAGGAACGAGAGCAGCCGATGCATTCATTCGACCTGTGCCAGTCAGGATATCGGGGCGGGTTGTCAACTACAGTTTTAGTCTTACCCAATCTGTTTTCTCTTTGGAGGTTGCTGCTAGCCAGACAACAGAATTATCCCCTACCGAAGTTTTTGTTCCGCTGTACCACTTTCCGCGGGATCGACTTGACGTGGAAATTTCTGATGGGAGATGGATATACGACGAAGAAACACAAACTCTAAAATGGTGGCATGGTAGTGGTAACCAAAGGCTCGGAATCACGGGGGTAAGGAGGTTTGCTCAAGGGTTTGAAGATGACACCTATTTTGACATGTTTAAAAACGTGGGTTGTAGGGTGATGTAGATGAAATGACGTTTGGGGCTTATTGTATTCTCGAGATATTTCGGAGCAAGAAATTTAGGGTAACCTAACCGGTAGTCTGCTTTGAAGGAAAATCCACTCTTCTTTAATACTGGCTTTCTGATCAAGGATTTACTATATTATGGCTCGCGTGTAATAGCAATGCCGGCATTGTATCACTGTGCTTTCGATTCATTGGGTCGTTGAATATATTGGACGTTTATTCACCAAGCGTGATATATACACATTTTCGTGTGATATGTGAAACGTTCACATTGAGGATGCAGTTTTCGCTATGGGTATTGTTAGGTCGGTAGCAAAGCCCTTCTTCCCATCTTTTGGTTCGATATTCGGAAATCCGTTGTATTTAGCTTTTTTGGGCAAGATGTGGAGGGGGTGTTGGGGTTAGTTGTGATGGCGTCGGGACAAATGTCGGTCTCACAAATCTATGTGCGAGATCGTGTTAAAATGCAAAAGGTGACTAAACGGCGGACGGGGTGGTGTACCTATCAGAGTTGTAAACGCTGCCGAACTTCCAATCTTTCACGTCCTTCATTAACATCTCCTCTCGTCGCTCTCCTGCCCACACTCGGCGAACCATATCTCTATCCTCCTCCGCTTGCATAACAGGAATTAAGTGTATACGAGCCCATATTTTTTCTCGGGCCAATTCCCTAGGGATATCAAGAAAGCACAAGTCAGCGACTCGGAGTAGGGAGAAGAATAGAGACTTAAGAGTTCCCTTACCGCTTCTCATGAGAGGCATCAATTATTCGGTAGAAACCCCAAGAGCATACGGCGAGAGTCGTGAAAATATAGAAAGACGGGCGGAACCCACGGGGTGGAAGATTCCTCTACTCATGAAGGAGAAGGGAGTTAGCTTTGTTCGAAAAGTGATGCATGAGCAAAGAACCATACCCTGTATTGAACAGGACCATATCCGCTTGATGGGGGCAAGTCTTGTGACATGATGTATTGTGAGAGTCGCTGCTGGTCGATGGGGGATGACTGGTGTTGGTATGAATAGATGTAACCTGGTTGGTTGTCAAACTAGGTATCTTCCCAATTCTCATCTTGACAACGACCTGCAACTACAACAAGAACGACGACGACGACGACGACAGTCCTTCAAACCCCGCGCTCGCCCGCCAGCAAAGAAGGGGGGCAGGAGAGGAGAAGATACGAATAAGAACAAGAAGACCAAGGCGACCGCGAGCGAGAAGGTGTGTGGTCTGAGATTAAAGCCTGCAAGTGGCCGAGCGAGAGTGAAGCCAGACTCAACCCCGACGCGTCCCCTCTCCCGACTTCCGACACCCGACGTCATGGACGGCTCGAATAACTTGATGATGCCTTCCTCGATTGATCCAATGCAATTTCAGCAGGGCCAACAAGCCCAGCAACATATGCAACAGCATTCTCCTGTCTCTCAGCAAACCTCCCACGCGTCGCTAATGCACAATGGGAATGTTCGCCACCCGTCACCCGGCTTCCAGACTCCTTCGTATCATGTCAGTTCTGTCGTGCCTCTCAAGAGAGCCCGACCACGGGAGGATTCGGTCAACATATCGCCGCGTCAAACCGCAGGCGTTCTTCCAAGCTCCCGTTCCCAAACCCCTCAAAGCGTTGTTAGCCAGGTTTCCAGCAATCAGATGTACCACTTGTATGGTGCGGGAAACCCAAATGTTCCGCAGAGACCCCTCAGCGCGACACCATTCATCCCACAGCTGGCTCAGGGTGCCCCAAATAATGGTACGCCTTCACCTATCATGCAGAGTCAGGTTTACAAGACGCCAAATGTTGGTGCCGCTGCTGGCGCTGGACAACCTCCTCCACCAAAGCGGATGGCGACGCAATCCCCGAGTCCATTCTCACCAGCTAACCAACAACATATCTTCATGCAACAAGGGTCTCCTACTTCCGAACATAGTGTCACTCGTAGCGTAACCCCACATGGATTTCCAGGCCAGCCACAGCACAGTCCGGGCTTCACTCCGGGCTTTGCGATGCAACCTCAGCGTGGTTTCTCCCCTCCTAATGGTCAGGGAACGCCAATGAATGTTCCTCAAAGTTTTCAGGGGAACCCTCAAGCTCAGGCGATGTACAATCAAATACAACGGCAGCAGCAGCAACAGCATAAGCTAATGCAACAATCAACCCAGATGCAAGGTGGTCAGAACCCAATGATGCATCATGGAAGGGGTATGCCAGTTTCCACATTACCCGGATCCCACCCAAATCCCAATGCGAAGATGACAGGACGACCAACTCCCAACCCCGATCAATTCGCCCGTTCTCTACAGGATTTCATGCAAAAGAGAGGGACACCAGTTACTAGCCTCACACCTCAGATAGGTGATCGTCAGATACACTTGTTTCCTCTCTACCTTCAAGTCCAACGTCTTGGTGGTCATCGTAATGTCACTACGAATAATCAGTGGAATTTGGTGGCTTCAAGCATCCAAGTTAATACAGATACTCACCAGGGTATTGCGGATCAACTAGCTCAGATATATCAGACGAATCTGGCTCCATTTGAGGATGCCTATAGAAAGAGCACGCAGGCGCAGCAGGGTATTTCTATGCCTGGTGCAAATGTTGGGATGGCGTCCCACCCAGGCATAGCTAAACAAACACATATAACTTCACAGAGCCCCACTAAGCAAATTCCCCAAGACTCAAACCCAAACACCTACATGCCATCTTCAAATGGCTTTGCAAATCCAAGCACCCAATTCCAACAGAATACCTCCAATAGTAATAAGGTCAATTCAAATGTACAGGCTCATTCGCCTTTTCCTACGCCGAATACAGGACCCTCAATGCAATTTAATACAAACCCAATTGCGAACAAGGCCGTCTCTCTCCAATCGATCGCCCCTGGCTCCGCTCAGCACTCTGATCCATCACAACCCGTCGGGACTCCAGTTAGAGAGAAGCACGATTTACACTTCAAACCCAAAGTACGCGGGCTGGATACTCATGGCGGTGTTGATGTTGCGGTATTGAGTGGCATCGGCACGGAAATAGTACATCTACGTCCGACTGTCCCCGCATTCAATGAACTAGGTATCATCGATGTCCACGCACTCACTATGAGCTTGAAATCTGGTTTGCAGGCAGAGGTCAGACTGGCGCTCGATACGCTCGTAACTGTGTCTGTTGAATCGCAGTGGTCATTGTCTCTGAAAAGCTGCGAAGACCTTGTAGAGACTTTGGTTGATGTTGCAGAGTCAGAGGTTTCTCTCCTCAAGGATAATATTACAGAGCTAGACATCGAACCACGTTTCCCTCCATACGAGGAGGTACTTAGAGGTTGTCGACAAGAAGCAAATACTCTGCTCACCGTACCGAAAGTTGGAAGTCAGCTCTATGAACTCGATAGGGCCGCAAACCGACTTATCGCAATAACCACAATATTTCGGAATCTTTCTTTTTTCGAATCGAACCACGATCCACTAGCGGATGCCAGCGTCATCCAATTTGTGGCAACTATTATTGACATTATGTGCAAAACCAAAATGCTTCTTCGGTCAAACAATAATACGTTGGACTTCATGAAGGACATGATCATATTTTTGTCCAACCTCTCACAGTCTATAATATTACCAGGGAGGCAAGAAGCGCTTGGGCTTCTAAGGTTTCTTCTTGCATTTGCACCCCAGCCTAGCCCATTCCCAATAGGGCGGGTGCTCCCTATGTTCGCATCTTACCATCCCTCCGTCCACCGATATTTGCCGCCCGCAGTAGACAGCTTGGCGAAGCTTTTAGTCAGGGATGAACCGAACCGCGGATATTTTCGGGAGTTATATTGTACTGAGACTGGCGCGGAACGATCATGGAACTTGTTGACACGCTCATTCGCTCTTGCAATCTCTCCTATTCCAGTTGCCGATAACGTCCGCATGATGTTACCTCAGGCGGTCGAAGCAAGGAAGCCTTATTTAGAACAAGGGATGCTAGCAGCAGAGATTTTATCGGGAATTGCAGCTCAGGAAGACTCTCGTCTTGCCTTATCGTGGCTGTCTTCAGAAGACGGATTCGCCCACAGTCTAGTTCGCCTCGTGTATTTCCTAGGTACGCAGCAACAATCAATTCGTCCGCTAGGCGCCCGAGGCACGCCCTACCAGGACGACAATCAGCCGTTTTCCCGAATCATCCAGCGCGGTGCAACAATACTCCGCAATCTATCCCTTACAACGAATGAGGAGGATAGTTATAGTGGTCTTCTCGGCTCTATCGAAACCTTGAATCTCCTCGACACTGAAGCGAATAGCCTCAAGAGCATGTTTTTGGCTGGTATGGCGTCGAAAAAGGAAAATTTGTTCGGCGCACTAATGAACCAGAGTATCGATGCTAGGGCTCTAAGCAGCATGTGCGAGTTCACCGGCTTTGGAGGGGTTGCCCTCGATAAAGATGAAATGTTTTGATTTTCTACGACGGACTCCTGTACCTGCTTTCCCTTCCTCCTTTTATCCTATAATGTTGCGTAGCAATTCCCTTTTAAAGCTGTCGTTTTATATGTCTTATTTACCCTCCTCCATCTTTTTTTTTTCTCTTTTTTTTCCCCCCCGCAGATGAGAACTACTTGGTTAAGCATCTTAACTAGATGCTGATTCAACTATTGGATATGTTAGACGTTCTCCACTCGGTCATTAGTTAAGCACCTGGGGTAGAAAAATAAAGTAGATTGGCTGGCACAGTATTTTTACAACTAGCCCGCTCAACGTTTATACCCACAAGAGGTTTCGGTGCAGGGGTGCGTCGCTTCTTATCTGCAGAACGACGTCATCCTCCCTATTATGTAATGTCTATCGGTTGGAAACGCGCCATCCAACCCATCTCATCCCTTTTGGTAATGTGCGCGAGATCTATCCATGCTTTGAGCACCGCTCCACCACTTCAACATTCGACTTCCGTTTTAACGACCTTTAAACGCATCCGACAGGTGTGATCATTGACATAAGAATCTCAAGGTTTCGCAAGGTCGCATACTGAGTTGTTGGTTCCCACGAGTATCTAGGCTCAAGATAGCATTGGTTTATCTGACATACCACACCAGATGACACGCGCACATCGATAACAACTGTATGCCTCAACAGAAATAGCTTCGAAACAAGTATATGGATCTCAACTGAGGCTACCATTCACCCGCTTGCGCTTTTTAGGATTTAAACTACTTTCTTTGCCTGCATGGTATTCCAATCACGTCGGTAAATATATTCAAATTCTCGATATCTCATCCAAACACTGCCAATAGCATTGATATATCCCTACTTAGGTATACAAGTGCATAGGGTGTCTCCATCTGGGAGCGAAGGTTAAAATCGACATAAACCGGCACGTCGGCGCTCGTGAGCTCTGTTTAAGGTTTAGATGACTAAATGCTACACCAATCTCACGCACATTATTGCCAGTTTTAATCTTCTTCGTGGATACGGATCTCCTAGATTTTGTTCGCTACGCTTCCCCCCCGCGGTCTCGACGACCCCATTCATAACTATAACTTGTCGCAATGTTGGGGAAGTTAAAATTATCCAACCTAAGACGCCGCTCGCGTCAAAGCCTTATTACTACACCCGAATCTCATCCGGGGCATCCAGCCGGTAATCTCTCTGATTCTTCTAAAGCCTGGAAGTATGAATCAGTGGAAGGCGTCAACATTCTTTCCGATCGGTCTTCGCCGTCTATCACACCTACGGGATCTAGATTGGTTGACTCCGGTCGCGCATCAATATCATCCCAGCACATCGTTGCTCCGGTCCCCTCAAAGCTAAACTCGGCACCTCACGACAGTTATGGAAACGAGGATGCTGACACCTCGCCAGCGTTAAAGCGACAATCGACTTATGTCTGTAATATGTCAGCTGTTTTCATACTTTACACTTCCATAATGAGCTAAATCCGTGATTCTATCCAGGCCTCACCGCAACCCCCGCCTCTACAAGTTTGCACATCCACTTCACCCAATGCACCTCGGATTCTCTCTATAGCTGATGGGTCTTGGGCATTTTCTTCGGTATTGCTTGTATTCGGCCAATGCGGGCAAGCTGATCAGCCACAGGATGGTACAGTAATTATCTACCACCATCATGATAGTTTCCCATCGACATCATGGCCAGTATCCGATGGATATTTCCGTGCCCTCGTCCACTTAGACCCTGGTCCGAATAGGCTACAATTTGAATATTCGCCTCCCAGAGCGGGCGCAGCCGTTAAGTCTCAAATGACTATCCACATGATGCCACTTGCAGGACCACCTTTACATCTAGCAGTCCTACTCGCTAAAGATTCGTCAGAAACATTTGATTGCCCTCCGGAAAAGATGAAATCCCACGGTAATACGTTGGACATCGCAATCAAGAAGTTCCGTATGGCGGCGTATCTTTGGCAGGCATACACAGCGGAAGAAATGGCGAAGAACAAGTTTGGTCGCCGGTCATTTAAATTTGAGGATGAATGGGTCACCGAATCGATATCTTTTCGCGACAAAATGCCCAGGAGCGTACCAAGGGTTCATATATTGCGGTCTGACAAAACCGTTGCTGAAATCAGGGACCATAATATAGGGCAACAAAACGCTAGCAGTAAGCATAGAAGTGATCTATGGGAAATCGCCTACGAAACTGTGCAGAAATATTTTGCGCCAAGGTCTTCGTACGATAGGAAATACGTTGCTGTCCTAATACTGGATTCTAAGTGGGATTTTGCGTCAAATATTATGACTGAGCATGTTGCTTTGGGTGGTGATTCTGGCTTAATACAAATGGGAATCTTTGGCAGTCACTCCCTTCATTCTTGGCCAACTTATGTGGAAGACGTTGTGCCATCTGTGAGCTTGTCCCGTGCTGTTTAGGGATATTCACATACTGACTTTCTCAAAGCTCACTGACTGCACGAGAATTGACACTAAGATTATCGCAAATAATGCCTGGGAGTCATGTTCATATTGGTAATGCTAATCCGCACGGTTCCTTTGGTAAATATATTTAACAGGTTCTAGGGAGACATGTTGTATTGGCATCGGCGCCTTCCTTCATGAAGTAGGGCATGCGTTCGGTTGCCCCCATCAGCCGTCCGGAATCATGGTAATCCCAAGTCCCATTTTTGATTGATTATCCCATCCTAACCCTCTTTGTCTTCTAGGTGCGAGACTACGTTAGGTTAAATCGGTCTTTCATCACAAGAGTACGGTTAAAGCGTCCCCATAAATCAACACTGTCCTAACTTCCAACACTACCAGGAATCTTATTCAACAAGAACAAAGTCGCCCGGTCTACGGTATACCTATAACATATCTACCATAATGCTTCGAGAGTACTAATATAAGGGATAGATTGTGCATGCCTAAAGACGAATGTCATTGGCATCGACTAGACATATTGCGTTTTAGATTTCACCCTTGTTTCAAATCCGCATCTGATCCGCCTATACTATTTGAAGGGGATAATCCTCAGATATACGGTATTGAAGGGGCTGTTGTGGTTGTGTCGTCGACTGGGGTTGCTTGGGTTGAAATATACATTGGGGATAATTTTCAGAACCACTTGTATGTGTATTCTAACTCCTTAACCCCACGAGAGACCCGCATTTTTGACCTAGGAGATCATTTCCGCGATAGTGAGATATTTCCAAAGGTCGAACGCAACCTTGTTATCTCCGAAACCGATGTCCTATCGAAAATCCCTAATTTCAATAAATATATGAAGATCAAACTAGGAATATTCACCATCGGTAATGGGAACAGGGATGTTGATGATTTTATAGCAATGGCGAATTCTGCTTTCAAAATCCCCTATGGCGGGAAAGTATATAGAAGCATGACATTGGGTCTCGGAGGCGGTAACCCTACGGAGGTGATTCTACCTATTGGAACGAACCGAGTGCTACATACAATCCGTATATATTCAGGTTCCGCGTAAGAATCTCCTCACAATTACGAGAGTCGTCCGAGTTATGGCTTTTGGTTTACTAATTTCCGGATTTAGTCTCAATGGGATCGACTTCGTATTCGATGACAGCTCTTGTCTGGTTTTTGGGAATAGGATTGGCTCGTGCTCTGACTTTCTTCTCGACACGAGGAAAGGAGAGACCCTACTTGGCTTCTCAATTAGAAGTGGCTTTTGGATAGATGGTTGTGATATATTGACAACTCTCGGACGTCGTTCTCCATTCTTTGGTGATTCGAAGGGTGGCTCTCAGTATGTATCGCAACGGAGTTATAATATCGGCTAAGAAAATACACGGGACGACTTGCTGATGGGTTGAAAGTTATACTATGATTCCGCCTAGGGGATACAGAATAGTCGGCATATCCGGTACTTTCGGGAAGGTGAGGTAACACCAGTTTCGTGCAGTTTAAGGGTTTCTAACACTTATTTTTGCCTTAGTGGGTTGACTCTTTCGCCATCCTGTACCAATGATCATATGATGTCACAAATATTCATCACAAGATAGCCTCTGCCCACTTTGAACCATGGGGTCCAAAGGAATCCGCAAACTCTCTGAAAAATTAGGTAACATTAAGGTTTATAGGGGTGGCCAAACCCATCATATTTTGACCTATTGCGGAATTGAATATTCCTTTGCATCACATACATTTAATTTCATTCACCCCGACTTGTTCTAGAAGATGCAGCTACAGTGCGTTAGTAACCTTATATGCTTAGCATGCCATGTACCGTCTTTGGCCTTTCTTTACTTGTCTGTCAGTGCTTACAAACTCTGTACTGGCGCACGAATCGAGCTCGTGCCCACGCACCCGAGTAGGTCCCTAGTGCACTGCCAACGATCCTAATTAATGTGTTTGGTAAGCTCAGAGGCGACACAGAATTTGAGATAATCATATCCTATCTGGCGAGGTGCTGTTTAAATTTGAATGTATAATTTAATAAATACGCTAGCATTGTAGGCTAGTGTGATAGTTCATGGAAGCGATAATATTTATCTGATCAACAACTTTACTTGCATGGCGAAGTTACCTAAGTGAAACGTGTAAATGGCTGACCATAGTTTCGCATGGAACGCACACCGTGCTAAGAGATAGTCCCAATCTGGATAATTGCAATGTGTTGGTATATCGTTAGAAGGCGAAGATAAAATTTACATGTAAATGACAACAAGACAGACACAGAATCGAGACACAAGGGAAAAAAAGATATGACTTCGCTAGCATGATATTAGGGTATGTAAGAAAGAAAGGATAAATATGCGAGCTGTGAAAAAAAAAAAAAAAAAACTGGTTAAAGAAACTCTTGAGACGGAGAGCGTACGGGTTCAGGTTCTTTTTGGCGGCTCTGGTATGAGTTCATGGCATAGTTAGCCTCCTGGGGGCGGAAATTGAAAGACGAAGTGAATAGTGCTGAGTAAAGATCATAGGAAATGATACTGCTGCGTAGATACTTCGTCAAAAACATAGCCTCATCTCCCAACCTTTGTCGAATATATCCTTTGATTCCTCGCTCATTTCCGGGCCCCACTCAGTTTGCGGAGGTGAGAGCATAGCATTACCTATATCGAGAAACTGGACCTTCATATCTTGGCCTTCTCTCATTTCTCGAGCCACGTCATCGTCGACAATGCTATGTAGACCTCGTGCATCGACACGGATCACCCGTCGAATATGCGAAGGATCCAGGCCGCATTTGAGAGCAATTTGGCTCGTTAAACAGGATTCTGTTCGTTCTCTGAGGTACACGGCTTTGTAATAATTTTGCTCCATGCTAGAGGAAGCCATGGTGTTGAGAACGTAGATGCACATGACTGTATCTGTTAGCTAATCTTCAGGACGAAGCCATTTTACACGGGATGCGCCCTAGTTAAAGATAGGACTTACCGGCTTTGGGTTGGCGCTCGGGCGGAGGAACATAACTTGGGTCGATGCCAATTGCTTCTATCCATCCTGCCAGTATACCAGCGTCGTTGCTTGTTTTAACCCTGGTAACATCATTTGAGGTAAATTGTTGATTGATGGAGCGGAAGCTCTCAGGGTCAGCCCGATCACTTGGTGGAAAATCGTGATGGCTGGGCAGAGATGCGGAACTAGGGCTAGGTGAGACGAATGACGAGGCGCTAGCACTGCTCATCATGCTAGTGGCTGATGGCCGTCTCATCCAGGTCTCGTCAACAGTGTCATGGCTTTCCCCAGGGAGATGGACCGGGTAGAGATCCGGATCGTCCTGTTCTTGTCCCCTAAGATACAAAACACTAACGGGCCGAGTGCTGGTAAACATATCTTGTAGAATGCTGATCTTTTGGTTGATGTCATCATCGCTGGTTTTGTTTCCACTGGCCGAGCTGGCGGAAGAGATAGACCACGTCCGTTTGTGTTTAGCGACCTTCCCAGGTTTTCCGTTGTCTAGAGTTGAGGACTTGTTACTAGCCAAGGAGTCCTTTCTTTTCTTAGTGATTGAAGATTCGTCTGACGCATCGGCTTGCTGCTTGAGCTTGTCCATTGTTTTTTTGACGTGAAGGATGTCGTTCGCGAGCTTTCGTTCAGCTCCATGGTCACGAAAGAGTTTGACTTTGCAGTAGCAAACCTCTGGTTGGTCATTTGACGGTTGCGGGGATCCCGAAAAAAGCATTTCGGTTTTCGCACATAGTCGAACGGGTATACCTTTGACACCTTTGGAATGACTAAAATCCGTTGAAAGAAAGTTAAAGCGCACAGAAACTACGGTTTCAAATGAACCAGGTGCTGGTGACCATAGAACAGAAAATCCGTCGAATGAGGCAGTGTCCACATCGATACGCCCTCGTTTTTTCTCATCGTCCCCAGCCAAAGACGAGCTTACAAACTCGACTGCTTGGAGTTTCCCACCTCGTTGGTGAGCTTCGTTAGTTCCTCTGCCTTCTTTCCACAGCTGCCAACAAGTAGAGGCTCGCTGTCTTTGGCCCTCATCTTGAAAGGATATTCGAACGAAACTCCGGTACCGGAGTGGGCCGTTGACGACGGAAGGAGGGGAGGTATCGACGATGCTAATGGTGTAAGCCTGTCCCTTGTTAAGGTAGGTTACGGGTATCTCGTCAGGGTGTCGGATCATCGCTGTTGGAGCGTTGAGAGTCACGTGGTATCTAAATCTAGGAACGAATGAGCGGGGACGGGGCTCTCGAGGTCACAGCAAAGGGAGAGGAAAGAATGGTAACTCACTGTTCTATTCCTGGGCGCGGAACAACGTGCCTCAGCTCAGGTCCGTCGGATGAATTGAACACTTGTTTAAACTCGGACATATCTTCTTCTTGGCCGGATATTTCCATGCGGCTGCCCTTTGGTGAGGCAGGTGCGTCAAAATTGTGCAAGGCATACTCTTGATGGATAGATGGGGCTAGGAAGGGATGGTAGTTGTGAAATTGCTGAGGGTTGATAGCATGAGCGGTGTATGCGGGAGATGTGTTCATGAGGGTACCGTTGGAGGCAGCGGTGATGGGAGGGCCAATTCCGATGCCGATGTTCGGAGTCTGGAGATCAACATTCTGTTCCGGAAAAGTATGCGGCTGCGGGTTCCCGGGAGTCGGGGTATAGTACCCGGGTGGCTGGTTTGCGAATGCTGCGAATGCTGCGGACGTGGGATCGAGCAACGACGGCGTGAACCTAAACGGCTCGGCTGCCGCACGCGGGGTCGGGTCAAGATCTTCATGGCCGAATCTGCGCATTGGCGAGGAGTAAGCGAGTTACCATTAGCGGGCGCTTGTTGGGAGAAAGAGAGATAGTGAAGGCGGGTTGAGACCAACCTCGATACCTGGTTCAGAGCTGGGTCTTGGGCTCCATTGGCGTTTGAAGGCAGCTGCTCTCCGGCGGTGCTAGTGACGTCCGGGAAGGACAGCCGGAAGCGTTCGAAAAGCTCGTCTGGCGGCTTCTGCGAAGATTGCCTGGGAGAGCAAGTGTCGGGGACGGGTCAGCGAGCGGATGATGATGATGATGATGGAAGGGGGGGGATTATGATGGGATACCTGTTTCGAAACATCGAGAAGGAAGGTTCACACGCGGTGGAGCTTTCGAGTAAAGAGGAGGGAGGAAAGGAAAGTCCGGGTTTAGGGGGCAAGATACTGATCTCACAACCAGTAAGAGAGCTTCCCCGATTCCGCGTGACTGGCTGTCCGTCGTCTCGTCGTCTCGTCGTCGTCTCGTCTCGTCTGGCCTCGTCTGCGGTCGGCTGGTCGGGCGGCGGTTGGCGCTAAGTCGCGCGAGTCAAGATTGTCGCGGTGATCGTCGACGTTTTTGATTTTTCGGTTTTTTTGGCTGTTGTGTTGCGGGGGAGGACGATACGGGAAGGGATGGGACGATTAAATAGATACACCCCGTCCGTGGTATATTTTTAGTCTCTGCCGATGATGCTTGGAATCTGCAGGCCCCCCCAATCTTCCGACGCCTGATGACAGCGATCTTATTGACTGGGACGACGATGGGAGGGAAGGGGTGGGGTTGAGAGTCGAGTCGAAGTGAAAGTGTATAGAGAAAAAAAAAAAAATAAGATAAAAATAAAAAAAAAAAAAAAAAAGGAAAAAAGAAAAAGGCCCGTGAGGGGGGGAAAAAGGGAGGAGCAGCTGCTACTTAGTCGCACCCGCCAGACAGACGGCCGATTGTGTGTGCAACCGACAGAGAGCGGTGTGTGTATATAAAGTAAGTGGACCCTTTTTCCCTCTTCCGGGCTCCCCTGCCAATTCGCGAGATAAAGCTGCTGTGGTGGATATGACGTCGTCTCGCATGAACCCACTCGCGCAATCTACCTGGACCTTCCAAATTCTCCACCTCGCCGCCTCAGCTGGGGAGCCGGCCAGTGACGGCATTGCCCAGCTACAGCACCCATTCTTTTCTTTCCCTTTCACTCTTTCTTTCACTCGTCCATCTGTTCGTTCGCTCATTCACTCGATTGTCCACAGCGGTTGGCTCGCGCGGGTTGAGTTGAGGTGTTGTTGAAATTGAGTTGAGTGTTTTTGTGTTGTTGATTTCGGCGACAGAGCAGGGGCTGGCGATCGGAGTCTCGCCCGTCCATCGGCTACTGCCTGTCGTTTCGTTGTGCGATCCCCGCACCGGGTCTCGATCCACCACCTGTTCCACATCTTTCCCCCCCCCTTTCTTCAGCCGCAAACGTATACCTAGTCACGTGCTGCGTTGGCCCTCTCCCTCTCGTGACCTCGTCTCAACACCCGCAGCGCGGTCCAAACAGCGTGTTCCCATGTGTCTGTCGCAAACGGTCTCTGTGCTTCGTCGCTGCTGAGCGTTGAAAAATATAACTCTAGAGGAGCGTTCCTGCAGTTTCCTATTCCTCCAATGAGCTACAACTACTTATAAGTAAGTACTCAGTCATCCTGTCGCATTTTCCAGCTGCTTGGATAAGCTACTCAGCTCCCATAGTCACTAACTAGGGCTGCTCTTTGTCTCACATTCCGTTCTTGCTCTCCCCTCTCCTACACCTATCTGCATCGAAAATTCAGGCTAAGCTCACCCATCGATCGACTCCAACAGAGGGCGAGGCAAGACAGAAACATGGCCCCCGCCCTACTTGAAGACTCGGACATGCAAGATGCCCCTCCTCTGAACTCGGGTCGAGCCAACAATCCTGCATCTCCTCACCGATTGGCCTCCGACGCATCAGCAGCCCTCCCGCTTTCTCCCCCTCGGAAACCTACCACCTCTTCTTTGGCAAGAAGCGTCCAAAGCTCCCTTGATGACAATTCCCCTAAACCCTACCCAAACTCTGGGCGAACCTCACCGCATAAGACCAACAATCTCAACAACCCTTCCGCCTCGGGTTACTCAAAATTGTCCCCGGAGCAGTTTCTCCAAAGACGGAAAGGCGCTGCTAAACAGAAGGGCTGGCGGGATAGATACACCCGCGCCCTTCCGCGCGCCTCTTTGCGGACTGGCCTCTGCTACGATGTCCGAATGAGATTCCATGCAACGCTTGATGAAGAAGACGTTCACCCCGAGGACCCGCGTCGCATTCACGTTATTTACCAAGCCATTGTCGGAGCCGGTTTGACAAGGCTTCCGGAAGAAGGAGACCGCGAAGATGAATTGATGCTACGGATAGCCGCTAGAGAGGTCACCAAGGAAGAGGCTCTGCTCGTCCACACCCCTGAACATTGGAGCTTCTTGACAACGTTGCCAGGTACCTTCGATGCCTCTCATCAAAATCTCACCGATCCCATGGACAGAAGCTGATCAATCCCGGAGATCGTAGACTTGGACAAAAAGTCACTTCTTGATCTGACCCGCACCGGAGACTCCGTCTTCTATAACAATCAATCTTTCACCTGTGCCAAGCTTTCGTGCGGGGGCTCTATCGAGACGTGTCGGGCGGTCTGGGCTGGCCAAGTAAAGAACGCGATAGCTGTTGTGCGCCCCCCGGGCCACCATGCAGAGCCTCACAAATCCATGGGCTTTTGTCACTTCAATAATGTCGCGGTCGCAGCGAGGACAATACAACGCGACAACCCTGAATGTCGGAAAATACTTATTCTTGATTGGTATGTCGATGATCTTTATGGTACGCAAATTTATCACACGCCGCTATTAGAGACACTGATGTTGCACATGCAGGGATGTCCACCATGGTGTGTTCTTTTTGACAACCCGTAATTCTCTTCTCGTAAAATTGCTCATAAATTGATATTCAAAGGCAATGGGACGCAATCCGCTTTCTACAAAGATGATTCTGTACTTTATATCTCTCTGCATCGATTCGAAGGGGGTACATTTTACCCTCCCAACCCTGATGGAGATTTGACCTTCTGCGGTGAGGGCAAAGGCTTAGGATTGTATCTCTTCTTCCACAATTCCGTCGCGTCTTGTCAATATTCTAATCCCCCAAACCGTGCAGCAATGTGAACATACCCTGGGCCACTGGAGGTATCGGCGATGCCGACTACGTTTATGCTTTTCAACGCGTAGTAATGCCTATCGCCTACGAATACGAACCAGATATGGTCATTAGTGAGTTTTGTTGTCCTACCATCTTGCTACCGAGTCTAACAATGATCTATGTAGTTTCTGCTGGGTTTGATGCGGCAGCAGGTGATAAAATCGGGGAATGCTATGTGACGCCCGCTGGATATTCACATATGACGCACATGCTCATGTCCCTCGCCAATGGCAGAGTTGCCGTGTGTCTCGAGGTGCTACCCACCACAATCAGAAATAAGGCTCGATGGAATGGAGCTCTGACGATACCGCTCCTTGGATAGGGTGGATATAATCTCAACTCGATTTCTAGTTCTGCACTCGCCGTAACGAGAACGCTAATGGGCGAACCCCCACAACCGCTGCATGCTATTTATGCATCGCCTAAGGTGATCGAAGTCGTCAATCAAGTGATCGGCGAACAATCGCAGTATTGGAGATGTATGGAGTACAAGTCAATTAACAGTAAGTATACCCTCTATCATTAACATGGCTTTCTACGAGGTATGAGAGAAGAAGAGATAGCAGGGATCTAGCAGGACTGATAAAAGTAGAGCGTCTATCTGCCGATAAGGTCAAAGCTAGGCGGCTACATGGTAAGCGAAAATAAGCGATTTGGGTTCATCTCAAAATGGCTTGAACCTGATATTATTGGTACTGATTGCATCTATTGTTTAGACATGATTCGGCAATATCAAGCGCGGATGTTATTTGACTCCTTCGGCATGACCTCTTTGCTCATGATACGACCTAGCCAACTTGTTTCACCTACATTTGAGGAGCAAGTTTTAGCTACGTGAGCTACAATCCAATGATCTATTCTACAGCACCTCCTGACCTAGAACCAAGTCCAAATTATGAGAAAGCAGATACGCTGGTCTTGATCGTTCACGACTCGTAAGCATAAATGTTCCATACCTATAGTAAATGTGCTGATTCATATAATAGGGCGGATCTCTTAGCAGTACCAGAACCAGGGAAAGACAATGTTCAAACGCACAACTCCTTTGTGGTAAGACATCTTCCCAGTTGGCATGAAATAAAAGAACATGGGCTCATCGTTGCATCAGCTAGATTCGACCCACGCGTTCCTTGAGTGGGCCATAGAACGAGGCTTCGGTGTTATCGACGTCAACGTTCCGAAGTTCAATACTCCGATTGACGAAATAGATGTAAGGTAATCGCCTCGTCAGTATGAGTTTAGTACGACTAACAGGACTGCTTCCAAAGGGATATAACCAGCGCGTCACCAACCACACGATGTTCGATGATTCTAATACTTTAATGTTGCAATTGTGGGATAACTATATAGAGCAAGAATAAGGACTAGACAATTTACCGATTGCGGAGCAAAGGCTAACTCTGCCATCTAGCTTAACCGATGCGGGCCATATCGTTTTCGTCGGGGTAGGAGAGGCTTACAAAAACTTACTAAATTTAATCAGTCTGCGTGGTAAGTATTGATGAATCCTACCATACTTTGGTTAGCTAACAATCTCCTCTATTCATGAAGACTGCGCAAATAGAGTGTCCGCTTGCGTCGGCTTCATTGCAAGAATGCCTCTCTGCGCTGTCAACAATACTCGCGACGAGAGTATCGGGCATTGGTATTTCAAGGTATGTTGGAAGGATTTTACGGGATGGTGTTGGTCATGTCTGATAATTTTTACTTTTTCAAAGCACTCCCAAGTTTTCGTTTCAGGAACCCACGACGTTTGGTCCCAGACCAAACGTCTCAAGGTCAAGTATGGAAGCCTAGTATCGATCGATGAAGATGACCTCGACGGCCTTATTCAAATCGCGTACCGGCCTGCCCTCGATTTTATCAAGAAAAAGCTTTCGTAGGAGTGCAGGTTCTCAAATGATTAAGACCATGCGGGTTGGTACTTTGGATAAGGCATACCTAGTGAAATCAAAATAATCGTCGTCGTCGGAGACGAGACGAGAGCAGTCTACTAATTTAAAATCTGAGAATCATTACGATATAATGCCCGGCGCGTCTCCCCAGCCAATTATGGTACATTATATAATGCCCTTCCTTGTGGGCGTTTTCTTCATCTATTTCCCCTCATCTTTGTTTCCGGGAACACACCTAAAATACAACCAGCGAGCGCTAAATCGGATATTATGGTAAAACAATTAGGAGAGAACATGGATACGAAACCCAGCGATAAGCTACTTGTGCTTCTGTTTGTTTCCTCCTTTTCCTTTTTATGAAAACAGGTATATTTGTGTGATCTCCACTACGCCAGGTGAACCATAACTTTTGAAAAGGAAACGAAGGACAGAGAAAGGTACAAGCGAGGCAGCATTTTTAAGCATTTTATGAGAAATTTCTCAGAGAAACAGAGCTGGGCAACCAAAGAGAAGCAGTGCTAGCCTGGTCTCAAGAAGTGGTGTGTTGAGGTCATGGCGTCCAGGATACTAATGTAGCTCATAGAAAAGAAGATATGCCACCTTATCTTCCCAGTTGGCACTATTGCTAGCTGCAGCTGCCTTACCACCAACCTTTGTAGAAAAACTAACTTCTTTCCAGCCACTCTCCTCTCCAGTGCCCTTTTTACGAGAATCTCGGATTTGTGGGCCATCGTCAACAGTGACCTCACTCCCCGAAATTTTCTTTACGACGGTGTCATCTATGCGCAACCAGCCATCCTGACGTTTGACATCTACAGTGTAATGCCCGTTGGTGGCGCTCTTTCCATGGTGATAGACAACCCCAGTGAGATTGTAATGGGCCATCTGAGAAGCAGATCGGCGTGTCGGGCTAAGAACCTCGACTGGTATTTCAAGCTCTAAGGGATACCCAATACTCTTCCAAATCTTTTGCGTCCCACCAGCATTATTATAATGAAACCGCTTCAAATGTAAGATGAGGACTGGAGGAAGAGTTTCAAGGAACGTTTGTTTGGTTGCCGATGCGCTTGCCCCCCTTGCAGACTTGAAATCACCGCCTTGTAACTGCTCTGGTGTACTGATCTGCCGAATCGCATCAACTATGTTGCTAGTGTCTTGTCCCTGGATATCCAATTGTAGGGACTGATAAGGTTCCCGCATCACGCTGCTCCTTTGCCCCGATACTCTCAGTTCGTTTCGCATCTGTCCACCAAAGATTTTCGTCACTGGGGAGATCCCACTTATGTGTCCAACATTACGAGTGACTGCCGCCCGCTGTTTGTGTCCAACTTCTAGCCAACCGGAATCATCTTCATCGGGACGACTAATATCACTGCCGTCTACTAGCCTAGGGTTTCGCCCTGACTTCATCGCGGCGACGCACTCCTCATGTAGAACGTCAAGGAAAAAATTGAGGAACTCTTCAGCATCCTGCTGATGACCTCGCTACACGAACAGGTTTCGTTAGCAAGTGGAAGGACTTGATGCAAACAAGATTATAATGATATACCCTCATGGAACTAAACCTCTTGAGCCCTCGGACTGCTTCATAAACATATTCGGGAACGAACGGTTCTCCGGCTAGTATCTGTTCCGGTACCACGTTTTCACCTGATTTGTTGCTGCCTTGTTGAATCTGTCGGAATTCACGCATAAATACAATCCTATAGTACAGTTAATGCGTCAGAAGAGCACAATACATCGTGTGACAGCCAGATGGAGTGACAAACATGGCATCTATTAGAGGCGTCTCTCCCTTAAAGTTGTGTGCCACATTCCGACCTATTAAATCAAGGAACTGGAAAAATGGCCCGCAGAATAGCAGTGCTTGTAAGATCTAGGGAGAGCAAATTTGAATCGATCAGTATGATTATTGGTAGAAAACTGACGAAGTAGCTTACAGAGTTCATGAAGCACATGTTCCCGGTATTTATGAGTCCGCGAGGCTCTATTACGGGTGCTGAATGGGATTGATTTGGCGGGGGAACCATAAAAGTTTGGAGAATATCAGCGAGTGACTGATTATGTATCTCCACTGTACTGCCAGGGATGATTGGGTGGCCATTCTGGGTAACCGTAGGAGGTTTGCTCGCAGACGTGGGAGCTCTCGGAGACTTGGACCGGACTAGATCAGCCCATGACTTTGGGGCTGGCGGGATTGGTGAAATAGATGCTTCGGTAGAAATCACGACGTCATCCTGCTTGAAGGGTTTTTCACTTGTAGTCCTCGCAATAGGCGCCGTCGCTGCTTTCTCAACCGCCGAGTTTGCAGCGAGATCATTACTCTTCCGTGGCTTATGGATTGTGGGAATAAATGGAACAACAGGAACGGGTACTGTTGTGCGGAGTGTCGTTCTAGGACTTCTTTTCGGTGAAGCAAGAATTCTAGTTTCCCGATTTGGGGGGGCTGTTTCCTGGTCACTATTTCCACCCTCCTTACTGCTCCCTTCATCACTATGATCAAACGACGCAGCCTTTACATGTCGGATGTGTATATCGTTCAAAAGACGACCCGAGGAATCATTCGTACTCGTGTTTGCGATAGGATTTGGCGAAGATACTCGCAGTTGTTGATGGGAATGCTTCCTCAAGGGAAGGTTTTGTTTCTTAGAGTTTTTTGCTTTCTTGAGAGGAAACGGCTGCCCAGGCGCAGAGTACCAAGGAAGTCGCTAAATGATCATAACAATAACATAAGAAGTTAGTAACGCAATTCTGGATCTTAACATTAAACAATAGCGGGTCGCACATCGTTCTGTTGATTTCTAGGGGACGTTTGGGTGGGGTTGATACCGGAACTTTGAATCCCACTCCAGCAGACAACGGTAGTATATTTGGGATCATTGGCGATTGGGGGAGCGAAGAAGACGAGGTGATAGGAGTCTCATATCTGGTCTCGTTCGGTTCTTCAATGGCTTCGGCAGACCGAGAGGGACTTGATGCGGGGTTTGATATTATAGCTTCTTGTTGAATTGAAGCGGGCGACGGTGTATCAGGGGGAGGCTGAAGAATTTCTTGCGAGGGATAATAGGGTAGCATGCCCGGGTGCATCTGAGGTGGTCGGTAGAAGGAATTAGCCATTGGATGTGGCATCATCGGGGGAGGGTATTGTGGGATGTAGGATGCAGGCGTTGAGACAATTAAAGGTCGATTGGACTGGTGGAAATGGGGCGGACGAAATTCTGGATTCTGTGAAGGGGTGTGCTGGGGATGTTGATGCGGCGGGTATGGTCCGTGTGGTGGGTGGAGCTGGTAGGATGGTTGGTGGTGCTGAGGCTGGTGATGCGGATGGTGATGCGGGGGTGGAGGTGGAGGGCCCATCATCTGCTGCGGAATGTATGGACCCGGCGGGGGCATCTGGGAGTAGTGGTGGTGATTCATGGCGAGGCAAGAAGAACCTATAGCATGATATCCGTATACTTTAGCAGTTGGTCAAGGTGTGCATCCAGGCACCGCGCAGGAGGCAGTAGCTGGGCTTGAGGTGGAGGTAGCGGTGGGTATGTGCCTCACCCAGAGGTTCAGCAGGTGTCTTGTATTGCAATTCCGTGCTTGGTGACCTCTTGTGGCGAAAGGGTGCTATTCCGAGAATAGAGGCGGTTGGTGGGCTTCATCACCGCCCCATAGCTGCCCTAGGAGGAGGAGGATGAAGATAGCAGGGGGTGTTTAAAACTGGTCATCAACGATGAGACAAGCCCAAGTCGAGTCCAATTTTATGTTTTATAAGATACGGCGATTATGTCGTCCGTTGAGCTGGTTGCCGGCAGGATAGAAGCCCGCTGGACGCGAGAGGCTTCGTAGCGCAATGGAAACGGGGGTCGTCGGAGATGGGATCGAAGGAAGTCGCGCGTGGGTTGACAGGCGCACGACAGGTTGGATATGCGTCTGTGGGAGCTTGTCTTGACTTGGATCGATCTCTCCACGGGGCCTGTGCCGCTGGTGTCTTGGTCGGGCGCGAAGAAGCGGTTAGCGGTGCGGTGGTGGTGGTGGTGGGTGAAGCGGTGGTGGGTGAAGCGGTGGTGGTTGTTGTGGTGGTGGGTGACGATGGTGGTGCGGTCAGCTTCTTTGCATGTAGTTATGGAGTTATGTGTGCCCGCACGCACACATATTCACTCCAGACAGACACTCGATTATTCCCCCGCTCGCCCTTTTGCTTCTCCGTGTCGATGGGTACGCCAAGAGAGCAGAGCATCCGTCAATGCGGGACTAAGTGATTGCATGGAATCAATGTACCTTTCGGGTCCTCCCAGCTGGGGCTCCTTGGATGTGACTTCTCCGCAAAAACCGCAACACACACAAAAAAAATCTCTGCCTGGCCGAACCAGCCAAAATTCAGTTGTATCTTTCCTCTAGAGAAATCCTCACTCTCCTCCTCCTCCTCCTCCTCCTCCTCCTCCTCCTCCTCCTCCTCCCCGCTATTAACGGCCCGGTTCTCACTCCTCTCCTGCATTTTCTATCCACTTCAGCAATCCATGTAAGTTGGTTTATCAAATCTTTCCCTCATCCCCATTCGAGATCTGGTTCTCATATTGGGACCCGTCGTCGTCCTCTTGCTGCCACTCGATCCTAGAATCCCTCTGTCTCCTCCCATCTCCCCGCTCTTCACCATTTCCCAACCCTTCTTATGAGAGCTCAATTCTCATGACAAATAAATCGTCAACCACGAAGTTTCTTTCCTTTCACTCGACTCTTGACTGACTAACAATTATACCGTCCAGCATCTGCACCCCACCACCATCCACGACACGTTCAACACTCTCCATACTCTTTCTTTCTTTCCTCCTTTCTTTCTTTCTCTCCTCGTACTCGTAGATCATGGAGGGAGGAAGTCATCCAACTAGGGGCGGTGGAGGCTATGGCAACCGCGCTTGCTACAATTGTACGTTGCATCAGAACATGCCATCTTTAACAACCCTATATCTGTTAAGATGCGGGGTCTGAGTAACTATGTGCTTGCTAACGCTACCTTCTGCATGTGTGTAGGCGGCGGGTCCGGCCATCAGGTACTAGCCTTGATTCATCATTCGAACTTTCCCATCAACTAGCTTGGCTCACCACAAAATTTCGTGCAGGCAAAAGAGTGCCCGAATAAAGGCAACCCTACCTGGTAAGTTGTTCACGTCAACATTTTGCGGTCCGTTTCGTCCTTCGTCTCGTCCTTTCTCATCATCGTCGGACTTTTTTTGAGAGAGATCCTTAGGGAATAGTCTCCTTCTCCATGCGCTTGGCTTCTCTTATCCCTTCGCCATTCGCCTTCTATGCTTCTTGAACCCTTCCTTTGGTTGTTGTCGAAGTTTGACGTAGCTGATGGTGAATTAGCTACAACTGTGGACGTATGTGGCGTGAATTTTCCCTTGTGTCTGTGTGTCGTCTAAGGGACGGATAACGTGTGGGTTGGTATGGAAAACGTTAAAATAGTGGCTGACTCTTCCTATTCGCGTGATTTCCGCCTACAGTTGAAGGACACCTTAGTGAGTACACCTAACAAAGGCCTGCAGTCATCTTTCGAAATTTTACCACCATCTATTCTAAAGTACTAACAAATAGCTTTCCGTTACGAAACCATCAAGGTCGAGAATGCACAGCCCCCGCAAAGGAGAAATCTTGCTATAGATGCGGCCAGTCCGGTCATATAAGCCGTGACTGCACTAGCGAAGCTGCTGGTAGCAGCTCATACCCTAGCGGTGGCGGTAACAGTGGCTCTGGTGCCGAGTGCTACAAATGTGGGAAAGTCGGCCATATCGCTCGCAACTGTGCTGCAGGAGGCGACGGGAATTACGGCCGTAGCAGCAACAGATGGACTAGCGGCGGCGGTAGCCGCGAACAAACCTGCTACTCCTGCGGTGGTATGTTCCTCCTCTTTAATCATCGCGATCTCCCATGATCAAGAGAAGTTGACCTGAAATTGAACTTTTCTAGGCTATGGTGAGACTTCCTCTCCGGTGATTAAATGTCTGTAATCAATATTCCCTAACCACAACACTATAATCTCAAGGCCACATGTCCCGGGACTGCAACCAGGGTCAAAAATGTTATAATTGTAAGTTTCCGATACTTTAAAGCCCATTACTCTTACCTGCGAGTAATACTTACAATGCAAGGTGGGAAAATGGGACACATCTCTCGTGAATGCTCTAATGAACAGCAAGAACGCGTCTGCTATAAGTCGGTCCCCCAAACTCCTTGCGAAAATCAGTTAACATCTAACTCGGAGATAGATGCAATCAACCAGGTCATCTTAGTAATAGTTGTCCTGAGGCGAATGCCGACTGAAGCAAAATGCTACCCCTCGGCTGGAGGTCGGCTTTCTTTGTCGCATCCGCTGTTGTTATAACAGTAGTCAATGCCCACAAAACATTTTGCTTCAATACTACCATTTGTCACCCCACTCAATTTCATACTTTCCGTTCACCCAGACCTCTCACTCACCATCACTCACCACCATCCCTTTCCCTTGCCTATTTGAAATGTGCTTACAGTTGGGAATGTTAGCTGGCACGCCTCAGAAGACAAAATCTCATAAACTTGCAAATTTGAAATATTCAACGCGTCTGAACCTCTGTCAAATCTCTCTTTCTCTGTTCGTCTCACTAAAGTCCGCTTGTCATTCTACATAGCTTGCGCGATATTCAGACTGTCGCAGGACATATTTTTCAGTTCGAGGGGCTAAGCGATGGTCTCTCGTTGCGCTTCAAAAGAAAATGCTTTGTACTATATCACAAGTTGTTCAGAATGCCCAGCAGGGCATTGATATCTCCCAATGGAAGAATCGTAAAAGATTCCCTTAAAGTAAAACTCTTTTACGTATTATGTATCGGTTTCTGCGTTGAGCTGGAGCTTTGTGGTATATTTTTCTGGAGTCACATTGGCGCTCGCAACTGACAGGATGACCTGGCCGCATGATCGCTAGGATCCCTGTGCCATGCATGACTAACCTTGCCTTTCTTCCTTCTCTTTCCTTTTTTTCTTTTCTTTTCCTTTCTTTTCTTTCCTTTTCTTTTTTTTCCTCGGGCGAAGAAGGTCTTGTTGGGAATGGCGATTCAGCCCGTACTTGTTTATCTCAATTTTTCAGGCAATTGTTTACGACACTTGCATGTAAGGAAATGTTTAAAACTCCAGAAAATGATTCCTAGTGACAAACTGGTTCAAACATTCATACTGCGTATACCAGTGGGCTTTTGCGTGAAACTTAATCACGATATTTCGGACATGTCTAGACTTCTAGACATATGTAAGATTTCCCAAGATAAGCTCCCGATGCTTTGCTTTTGTATAGGGATGCATCGCAGCGCAGCGGATGCACTTGAAGAGAAAGAAATGGAGATCGCTTTGCTTTCACCATAGGCTAGACACTAGCCCGAAAACAATCTTCATGCATCAACAAGGAGCGTAAAGGCCCCACATCTGAAAATGCGCATGAGGATTCCAGACTTCAACAACCATATTTCAATGTTTTTAGGGGCAAGGAGAGGGCGCCGAGGTAGGAGAAACCAAGGCAAGAATGGAATGCATATCGATTGTGCACGGGTTCAGTACTGTTGACGCGCACCTGGCCCTTTGTTTTGAGTATTCAGTTCATCAATTGAGCGACAAGGTGCGTATCGATAAGACTGCGGGGTTGAAAGAGACTCTTCAGCAACCTCAACGATCACATGCACAAATCTGAAAGGTTGAAAATGGACTAATTCTCACCAAAAAAATAAAATAAAAAAATAAAATAAAAAAATAAAAAAAAATAAAAAAAAAATAAGAGGTGGGGTAGTTTGGTGTTCCATGTGATCCAATGGTAAGTACTCCCGAGCGCTTTGTGGGAGAGGGAAAATCCTTGCTTGCTGTGGCACTCACATATGCGTAATTATTCTCTTCCACGAGGTCAAATGGGCCAAGCAGTGCCAGGACAGGAGCCTCTAAAAATAGGATGTGGCGGCGAAGGGAAGCTCTTCTGGTTGCTGAATTGAAGGAAAGATGGTTATTTCATTGCGCTCTGCTTTTAGAACTTTCTTCGCGGCTTGATTGCTCAGAATTTGATGATGAAATCCCATTTGCGCGACTTTCTTCGGGTCCTCACGGAGGGGCACGCTCGAAGGGGTTAACAATTTGGACTACCGGCCCCAAGTGCACTGAACAGCCTCACTTTTGCAGGGTGTGTGGGTGGACTTTTCATCCGATGTTTTGACTGGATTCCTGATTTTCAATGCATGTGGTACCAGCGGTCCGAGTCTCTTTCGCCATCCCTGCACCGAGGCCGCGCATTCGATACTCCAATGATTGTCTTGAGGCTGTTAGCCAGCTCCCGCTTCCTGCTGTTTCCCACCTCTAACCCCCGCACCGGAGATGGGATGGTTTGAAACCATTAGGCCCTTCGTCATTGAGGGGTTTGAAAAGGCTGGATCATATCAACGATGACAGCCCGCGCGCTGGACTACCCGTTCCGTGAACTTTCTCCCGTCTCGACCCGGCAAGCAGGATGTCTTTAACCAACCGGTTCAACCGTAGACCCAGAGTCGAACCGAAATGACCGAATGCGATGCACCCCCTCGGGATCCGTATGGAGGTATGTGTCTTTCTGGACGGTCCAGAGTGTGCTGCACGATGGAATCCCTGCTCCCGCCTGTGTCGACTCATCGGATAAGTCTTTTGGGAGCAGGCTCCCAAAAATGGGCAGCATCCAAGTCGTATGTGCGTCTGGTGACACACACCTCGTCTGGCCCGCCCCACCATCAGCACACCCCAGTTTGCTTTTTCCCTCTCTGTTCCCTGCTTCTGGCTCACCTTATTTGCTTTTGGAAGAGGTCAGGTTGACTTCTCTTTCCCGCACTCTGGCCAATCATAGGGCCGGTACATGACCAAAGATAGCAGTTGTCTGCGAATGCATAATATCACCTTTCGCAGGCGGCGCAGAGACCATGTCTTTTCCTTTTATCTACCAGATCTCTCCAGCATCTTTGGGATCGATTGATTCTTCGTTCTACTTCCAATAAAACAACCAGGAAATCAACCCAATCCACGCTGTGCGGTGCCATGGATCAGAGGGGCTTTTAATGTGGGCAATTTTGCAATAAGACTCTTCGGTGGCACCATCCAATATCTCAGGATCTTGTACCACTTCAATCTCGACAAACAACGGGGACGGACAAAAGAGGAATACGAACATCGACGTTTTTGCCAGCTGAAGTCGGTAAATTCTGTGGGTGCTTGTTTGTGGTCCCGCCGTCGAGGAAATATATCCGATATATTCGCAAAATCTCGAAGAGAGCGCACGAGAGGGAGTGAGTGGTTAAGAAATATCTTTGGCAGAGATCTGTTTCGTTCTGTTTCTTTCTTGAACGAGCTTTCGACGCCGCTCATAACCAAGCAAATTGTCGTAAGTCGAAAACGTTTTTTTTTTCTTTTTTTTTGAGGAGTGTTCTCGATCGTATATCACTGGCATTCTTTGTTCTCGAAAGTTGTGGACCTTGCCTTTCCAACAAAGGCCAATCCAGCCTGATTCAATTCAATTCTCTGCTTTCAATTATGGCTCTATATATACTGTTACTTGCCTGTATTCTCTTTCATACTTGCGACCGCAGTTGTTTTGAGCCTGGACATTTTCCAGACACAACTTGCCTCGCATGTGACCTGCTCTCGACTGAATGCGATTGAACGCAGTGCTGATTTGATCCCGCCACCACATAGATCCTTTCCAAGGAGAGTTGGCCAATCGAAAAGCCTCGCACTGAAAGAAAGAAGCCCATCCTATCGGGGGCCAAAGGCCTTGTCTCCATCGTCATCTTGAAACAAGGCTCACGTAGGCCGTGACTCTTCAGCCTTTTTTTTCTGTTTGCGCTTGCTTTTTTGTCCAATATCGTTCTTGACTGCGTTTCTCACACAGCCAGTAACCTCCCGGTCAGCCAAACTGGCATCGAAGCTACCAGACATCCCAAACATATACGTACGCCCGGCATTCCTGAGCCTCCGAGTCCGAGTTTTGTTAAGACCTCTGCCATCCTTTTTCCCATTTATTTTATTTTATACTATTCCATTTTTCTCCGAACCATTTCTTCTCTTTCCCCGCCCTCAATCCACCTCGCCAGTGCAGCGCCAAAGACGCTCACGTGATTGACTTCAGCCTCCCGTTCTTCTGCTTTGGAAGTGCGCGGAAGCGCTGACAAATCCCCCTGTCCTGTCCTCTCTTCTTCCTTCTTCGTCTTTGCCACACAACTCAAGACTCAACACACGGCCGTCCATACAGCTCAACGGCAACACAACACTTCGCACTTCTGGTAGGTACACACATTATTCACTTCGACCTTGAAATCCAATCCATTCCGCTCCCCGTCCATCCATTCCTCGAATTTGCCGCTTCACTTCTTTCCTTTGCCCGTGTCGGTACGTTATGGCAGGGCTTACCATAATTACATAATTTGGTGCGGGGTCTAGACATCTGCCGTCTATTTCCTAAAGCCGTGACTCTAGGATCTTCCATCATCCACAGCCCAGCCACATTTTCCTGCTATCCTAATCCTTCCCTTGAGAGCCCACCCTCGTATGACGAATCCTTTCTTCTTATTTATCAGTCTTCCCTAGCTCTCTCTTTTTGCTGTTTGGGCTTAGCACCTTTCTTAACACCCCCGTCGCACTTCAACCCATTGAATTCAATCCGTCAATATCTCGCTGACTCAACTCGTTACTTTAGTATTAAAGGCTCCAGTCCTTCCTTCGATCAGAAGATCGAAATTTCACAAACTCTTGATCTTTTCTCGTTCTCACACCTCGAACTCGACCAGTCTTCCTGCTGGTTGTCAGATTTACCGAGCGATGGAAATAGAATCCGTGCCACGAGCAATTCAAGATAGTCCCTCTGCCAAGGGCCAGATGCCGCGGACTCCGGAACCGTCGCCGTTCAAGAGACCGTCAATGAGTTTTACATACTCTCCACGCCCAGATAGTTCATCCGGGTTCGTAGAACCCCGATACCACGATAAAAAGGCAGGATCCCTCAGTGGCATTCTCTCGCCGCCACCTTCTCCGTTTATCGCTCGCCAGATCTCCGAAGTCCCTTCAGACCTTGGACCGTCTCTTCTCAACAGAGATCCTGTTCTCTACGACACTCCTTTGAGTGATGAAAATCAACGCCCTCTTTTTGACCCGTCAGAATCGTACCGAGAATCGTCGATTGCAATTGTCAAGGCAGATTCTCTGAAAACGATTCGACTTCTCGCAAAGGAGGTGTTATCGCAACGGAAAGAAACACCGACCCCTAAATTCAAGTCTACCGCTTGGCACGACTGTTTCCGAAATCCTTTGGAGTACTATCAGAGAGAAAGGGCCTATTTGAGACAACAAATTAACTCTGCCAAGATGACACGGCCTACGAAGTCAGTAACACTGGGAATCCCTCTGAAGGCCCTTACTCCAGGACCCAAAAGGTCACATCAGAGATCAATAAGCACCGGCTCCGAGAAAATGACGTCTCCTAAGGAAAAGATACGTATCCATCGAAATATAGAAAGCAAGGTCGTGAAGCCAAAGTTCAGTCGACAGTCAAAGCCAGTGATGACCACTCGCAAAGATATCCATTTCTCGACCGTAGAGGATGTTACGCCGTCAATTGATCTCCTTCCAGATAATCCAAGATGTTTACATGTTGACTGGTCTGGAGCACCTCTCGACATATCGAATGATCAAGATCGACATCTTCTTCACAAAGCTGAACAACATCTTGCATCAACGCTCAAGCTCTCATGTGGTCAGTACCTTACGCAGAAGCGTCTGATATTCTTAGAGAGGGTCACGAGGCTTAGAGCCGGAAATCCCGTCTTCTCACGAACTCATGCTCAACAAGTCTGTCATATTGACGTAAACAAGGCATCTCGTTTGTTCGCGGCCTTCGAAAAGGTTGGCTGGCTCTCGCCCCTCGCCTTGAAACAACATCTTTAGATGTGATGTTTTTGAAGAAAGAGGCTTCGCTTTCCGTCCCCCTTTCAGTTCTTCCCTCCAATGCCATCTTCGCTCTCCACCCCTGCCTAGGTCTACTGGGGACCCCCCACCTAATTAGGCCATATCGTCTACCATTTCTAGCTCACGACGCTTCGCATCTCCTCTTCCCTTGTCATTCTAACTTTTGCTTTTTAGGCGCTATTTTTATGTGACCTCATGCCGCTTATAATTGTTTGATTGACTAAATTGTTTGTTTACTCATGGCTGTTCTCCCTGGCGTTTTCAAGGTAAATCAGATCACCTTTTCTTGTTTCTTTCTTGTGAACGGCTTTTGCACCTGAAGTTATGCCTGGATCCTTCGTAGTGCCTTTTGGAGTTTACATTTTGGAATCTCTGTTCCCATCAGGAACCTGTGTTGCTTGATGCACCATGTTTTCATCTTTTGATAGGCGTTAGTATCATTGTTACTTAAGCATCTGGTGCTGGATCGGCTGGTTGGTAGTCTCGAGGGTTCGGCGTTTTTTTATTTTCCCCTGTCGTTGCTTCTGGTTGTCATAATGGTTGGAATACATGTTTGCGTTTTGTCATCTAAGTAGTACTTTTTTCTTTTCCTTTTCGTTTCCTGGTTTTGGGAAGGGGCATCGGTGTCTAATGTTTTGGGTTCTCGCAATGTGCTATGGAACGGCTTGCATTCTTCTACATATATCTTTGTTTTCGGGTCCTCGCACGGTAGATAGTTCTACTCCACTTTTATTCTCATATCCTTTCTGCGCACCAATCCCCCAGCCCGAAATAATATTTGGGGACCGTCACTCGCGATTTCGCATCTTAGAAAACGGGCTCCCGTACTCCGCACTATCATATATATCCATGTAGTTACAGCATTTGACCAAATTTTCGAAACTACTGCCATTCGCAGCTGCGGCTTGGCTCGTCATGAAGACAAGGAGGCGTATCCCTGTCTGCCAGTGTCAGCATCCAAAGAATATAGTCGACTGTGGTTGACAGTGTGTCAATCTCTCGGAAGAGACGTAGCATGCTGATATTGGTACGATCAGGTTCACCACAACAACACAACCACGTAGGCCCCAGTTAGGCTAGCGTTGAAGCACCGGAGCAGACAGCCCGGAGCAGACTTTTGTGTCTGTTGAGTGCCTTGGCTCCGAGGGTCCACTGGATGCGTGTGACCTGGCTGGTAAGTTGTTCGTAGCGTCGCTTTCCATTTCTGAAAAGTTGTATGGAGGAGCCCTGGGCAAACCTCGCCAGCGAGCGAGCATCTTGGTGGTGGCGTATCTATCAGCAGCGGCAGAGGGGTAGCTTCCACATCGCTACCACCAACCATCAGAACTGGCGGACCGACGTACAAAAGAAGAGCGGCCAGAGCCAGAACACTTGAAGGAAACAAAAGAGCAAGACGCGGCCAGTTAATCGATTCGAATGATCGTTGGGCTCTCCGACCGACCGATATCAATCTAGGCCCCCTGGCGTTGAACCTTCACCCAAGAACCAATCTTCAACCGACCAGCCTGCCTACCCACATCAGTCCAAGTTCCCATCCGCGGTCCAGAGCAGAGAATAGACATAGCGATGGCTTAGATGGCTTGGATGGCTTCGAAAACCCTAGTTTGCCCACCCTTCCGACAGCAGGAAATAACCATTAGATGAGTAGAGCTGCGTATCCTGCCAATTTCCCGGGTTGGCAGCGGGGTATGTCAAGGAGGTCAGAATCCTTTTCACAGCATTACGAGGTGCGGGTCGGACATGCTCCAAGTTGAAACTCCTAGTGCAGCAATTGCTTTCGTTTTTCTTCATTACCGCTTTGGAAATCTGGCTGACACTAGAGAATCTCTGAAATCCATTGTCGCGACCGGATTTTCAGGACGTAGAAGAGAGTCAAGTAACCCGATCTGATGATACCCGCGTCACAACTCCGGAGTCCAAGAGCTCACGGCGATACCACTACATTGAAGAGCAAAATGGCGGTTTGCTCGTTGTTCCTTTCGAAAATAGAAACGAAGCCTCACAGGCCGATTGGCCTCCGATAGACATACATTCACCCTATCTAACGAAAGAACAGGCCCGTAGATACATATCCCACGGTGCACCTGTGTTCCAAGGAACGTGTCGGGAGGTCGCATATGTCAAGACGCAGTACCACTTCTTTGTAGTCCCCACAAATGGCTGGGACGACGAGGGCACGGATTGCGCCCCGTTTCATGAAGACTTTTTTAATGATATGTCAGATGCAAACCTTCCGCAAGAATCGTTGGACCGCCCGTATATGCGAGACGTTTTTGGAATATACCCGGGTACCATCACTCTATCTGCTTACGCAGCCTCCTTTGGTTGTCCTCTGGATGGTGGACCCCCGCTTGATGGTGGTCAAGTCAAAGTTCGAAAACTCAACATGAACTATGTTGTTTCAAGGCTTCGCAAGCTCAAACATGAGGGGATAGAAGACCGGGTATGAATTTATGTGCTATCTACTTTCTACACCAGCAACTAACATCTCCGCGAGCCCCATAGGACCCCACGCTCTTGTATCACGAACTATATGCAAATCTCCTCTATGATGGTATCATGCATGCAGATGACCCTCATCGATTTGAGATGGGTCGCCAGGTTTACGATCTCATTGATGTTCTGGCACGACCCGAGTGGATTGATTTCAGCAAACTCGAGAATCAGATTGTTCCAGAATTCTTCTACAGAGACGATAGTGCCGGAAACAACAAGTTTTTCCACCAGCTCCTGCTTTCACTTGAGCTTTATCTACGAATAACATCACGGAGCCCATTGAACAATTCGCTCGCACAAAAACACGGTTGGCCAGTAAAGGTCCGCTATGACTTGATTCTAGCTCAGCGATGGCTTGAGAATGTTGAGATAGAGAGCCCAGCTTCTACACACCCTGCCGCACAATCAACGGTTACCTTTCACTTTCAGAACAAAAATAGCCAGGTTGATATATTGAGGAATTTTGGATGGACGCTCAAGTAAGTTTTAGGCTAGCTCGGTCATTCGTTCTCGCATTATGTCCAAAGGCTTATTGATATAAAATATATCCAAAGGTGGCCTAATATGCCTGAAGTCGAGTTCATTTTGTCTGAAGTCGATACCAAGGAAAAGGCTGTAGAAGATCGGAGTGTGAGCTGTATGTCTTGGTTTACAGGTTTAATGCTTCCTGGTAAAACAATGCCCTGGGTTATCATGAAAACCCTTATAGACTGTGACCCCGATGCGCCTCCTGCGATAAAGTCACTGTCACATTTAGCCCCTAATTCAGGGTTGCAGTGGAGGGGCTCTACCTATTGGTCATGGGAGTGTATTGTGGGAAGAGTTCTAGGTGCAGCCAAAGGAGTTAGAGAGATGTGTGGTTGGTTGGGGCCTCTCCCAACGAGCCCCGAGTTACATCGGTCCGAAGGTAGCGTCCCTTTCAAATTGCCAATACACCGGCAAAAAGGCATTCTACTGATGGAGAATACAAGTTGTCCTTATCAAGCAAGCGCCCCCTCTTGGTCACCTTACACCGAGCGATATCCACAATATGTCAGCGAGTAGCGAATCGTTTCCAGAGCATGAATCCGGCATTCACGTTGACGATTTTGATATGCTAGAGCCTGACCTGGAGGACCCCACAGACAATATTCGTATCGAGAGACTTAACTTCCAGCCCGCCACCTCCACCTCCCAAACTGTAATGAGAATACTCCCTCCTGGCTCACAGAAACCACCTCGACCACCATCTAGCATTAGCGGTCGAAGCGCAAGTGGTCGAAGTACAAGTAGCCGGAGCATAAGTGGGAGATCGAATTTGAGTATGTTCCCCAACGATCCCACATTGTACGACGCATCTATCACATTTGCAATTGCATCGAAATCCTGGAGAGTATATCTACGTCACGATACACCTTTCGTTGCTGCATACCCTTGCAAAAACGGGCCCCATGTGCTTTATAACGCATATGAGTTTCGTGTGGTTAGACCTGACAAGCTGACGGAGATAAAAAATTGGGGGAGCAACATCGTGGATGATAGCGTGTCGGAGACTGGTAGCGAAATGTACTACAACAACGAAGTTGAAGAGGTGTTGATTATTGAGGCCTTTGGGGTGTGTGACAACGAAGTCTTTGCTCGCGCATGGTGCTCCTACTGGGGTTTAGCAGCCATTGTTGCGGATGTGGACAAAACTTGTGTCGCATGCGCTGTCAGGGAGGCATATGCAGCTTCAGTCAAGGTTGTTATCCTCAATTGTGCACGCCTGAACCTCAACAATGAGGTAGAAGATGTTGACAGAACAATCCTTGAATTATGATATTGGTTTTTTTCGGGTATTTGCAATTAAAGCCACCTGATAGCAACCGTTTGATATATACATCTGGGAATTCGCAGTTGGCAAATAGCGAACGACACCGACTCAATTTTCCTAGAACATTCCAACAGATATGGTCTCCTATATCATTTCTTTTATTTGTGATTGTTTTTAGCCTGTAACTCCTGATAATACCATTTTCTTTCTTCGACCTCTTAGCTTGATGTATGCGTTCAATTGCCTCCAAGCTCTTCCTTTTTTCGTAGACTTCTTGAGTGCCTATCGAGTTCTTCCACCAAATCGTTAATCGAAAATTTTGACGACTCAAGCTCCATCAGTTTACCATCCTCTAGAAAGACTTGAGTCAGAGATAGGACCGATTGTATTTACGTTGGAGCGGTAGGTTTCGTAAACTCACTGAACGTTACCGCAATTTTTGGTGCCTCTTGAGAAGTCTGGGGTAGTAATTTTGTTTGAATTTTCATCGTCGACCTTGCATCTGGCGGCAGCAAGGAAAGAAAAATTCTGGCGCTCTTGGAGGTCCGCGAGAAAGGGTTGAAGCTAACCATAACATTGGTAAGGAATTTCGTGATCATTTTGCAGTGGGATTCCGCGACACCTCTCGGGTCAAAACAGCCATCCAAGCCGTGTGCTGAGGAGGAGGAGGATGATAATGATGTGGGTGGTGGTTTCCCACTGGACCAAGCTTTGAGGTGGTGTATCCTGTGTCAACACATGGTCCTAGCCGCGTAGCGAGAGCCCTTCTGGATTTTGGAGGGTTTGCGCCTTAGTCAGAGTTCAAGCAGTGTTACATTATTGTGAGAGAGAGCGCCGGAGTCTTTGTCGCTTCAACTAGTATTACATGCGTTTGGCGATGTGTTATATACTTCCACGTAGATAAAGATCCCCCCTCCGTTCGCAAAGATGAAAAAGTCAATCCCTCGAGGGGGGATAGCGAGGGTCCATCACCCCAATCCAGTTCGAGAATTCTTTACAATGGCTTGCACAGGGTCTAATATTCCCGTTCGGTTGGTACCAAGTCCTGTCCCTGTTGTCCACCCCATCTTCGCGAGCATCTCATAGCCCTTATTTCCTTCCCCAATTTCAGCGGCACCGGTTCCCACAATCATTCCATCCTTGTTATTTATTTTGCTACCGCCCATTGCTTGCACAATTCCAAATTTTCGGCGCAAGTTGCCCAAGCGACCTCGAGAGTATCTACCGCTATTGGTTTCTAGTATGGTGTCTATTGCTTCCTCATCACCTTCAAATAGAGAAGTGCGTTTTGTTTTGAAGAGGACGGGAAATCGATTGTTCCCTTGGCCTTGGGATTTGCTAGTCAAGAAAAATTTGTGAGCCAATACATGAATCTGCAAGCGATCTTGTTTTGGCATGGCTGGGAGGGAGAGTCTGTGTTACTCTGACTGATTAGATTCGTGTGACTATGGGCCTCTGTACATGGAGGGTAGCTGCAAACCTTTCTCCTCTGCCACTCATTAAAAATTGCTTGACTGCCAGATGTATCTCGCTAATCGACATGCCATTAGAGCCCTGAAAATCCATCGATGCCGATTGGGTAGAGGCTACTAGCTGGCTCGCTGTCCCTAGCTTTTGAAGCGTTTGTCTTTTTTGCATTCGAAGTCGTTTCTTTTCAAGGTCTTGCGCGGCATGTCTTGCAAGATCAGCGTGCAGTTCCATCTCATCATCGCCCACACCCATGCTAGCGAAGTTGTCCGTTAACTGACGCAGCGTTTTCTTTTGCGATCTACGCCTTGATGTCTTGCAGAGACTTGGCCGCTCAAGATCCATGATATCGAAGCCGTCATAGGCATCTGCCAGCCTAGATGCACGTGGGTACTTACCCTGTTTGCTTGGTTTTCCAGTCATCATATCTTGGAGGTCCTCATATTCGAAGTCGTCTTCATCATCGTCGTTGTCATAGTAGAGTGACCCCTTAGTGAACAGTCTAGCAGATTGCCTGTGATCGGATCCCACTAAGCCCATGATGCTTTCGCGTTCTGGACGTTCGGCGTCTAGTTCAGATCCAGCTCGGTCATCTGATACAGCCTCGTAATGGTCGATTAAATACTGAATCTCAAGGGGGATATCGTTATCATCGAGCCATATGGCCTCGGTGACCTTTGACCCCATTGGTTTGAAGAGATACTCTATCCCACCCTGCCGATATCTTTTACCGATAACAGCAGGGGTATTGACATCCGCGTCGCTTTCTTGTTGGTGAATATTCCAGTCCGAGCCATTCGAAACGTCATCGCTGACCTCGGCCGCTGGTGTTTCAGTGGGAATGTCATCCAGATCGAGATCTGATTTTGTACGACCAAGGGAACGCAAAACAAAGCCCGCGGTTGCATCAATGTCATTTTCTTGCAGATTCTGGATATAATCGTCCAAGATTTCATCATTATGGTTCCTTGGGCGCCTTCTATTCTTAGATGGTTTTCTGGTGGTCACCTCGTGATCAACTGTGGGCTCCTTTGAGGCGGCGGGTTCGGGAACTAGTTCGGGCGGCCGGGTATTTGGGCTTGGTGGTTGGGGCAGTTGATTGATGGGTCGCCTCTTATTCCTGGGTATAAAAACAAGCTCGTCCGTATCAGATGTTTTATTTTCGGATAGATCGGTGCGGCTATTCCCGGTGGCTGCGGGTTCTGGGGACGTTCGAAGATTGTGTACGTTGGAATCAGCTGGAGCGGGACTGTGATGACTATGGACGCTGCTGGGGGAAGGCGATACTACATTGGCTTCAGATGGGTGTTGGTGATCCTGAGCACGAACAAAAGTTACGGCTAGCTGGCGGAGCTTTCGATCGTCATATCTCCTGGAGGCATGGCTCTCGGTATTACGGGCTTCCTGAAGCAAAGTAAAATTGTGACGGCCTATATTTCTCCAGGGTCAGGGATATGGAATAAGGGCAACGACCAATGTTCTCCAACGGGGGGTGGAGGGGTAGGTGGCGAATCGGTTGTCGAGGTGCGGAGTGAACAGGGCGGTTCGTTTACCTGAAGCTGGTCCGGGACTGCTAGAAGATTCGATAGCAACATCAAGGCCGAGAAGACGAGACCGAAATCTCTGATTTTTAGATTGTCTGTCGTCGGAGGGACCGGCTATGGTCGAACGTCGGGAATGAGAAGAGCGATTGCTGTGATGAGATTTAGATGAGGGCGAGGGTCGCGATGGTTTGCGGCGAGGCATCGTGAATACTTGCGGTCGATTGGAACGGCGGTGCAGGAGGAGGAGGATGAGGATGAGATGAGGAGGAGGAGGAGGAGGATTAGATAAAGTGGGTTGGTCAGTCGGCCGACCCACCTCGTCATCCGCAGCGCCACCATCCTCACCGCCATCCTCATCGCCATCCTCACCACCATCCTCTCCTCATCCTTCCCAGCTTGCGTTCCCAGCTTCGGATAACTCCCCATCAGCGCTTACGGTTACGTCTACGGGTGGGTTTATGGCTTCTTTGGAAGCGTAGGCCTAGGCGGGTTCGTTGTCCCGCATTATCAGGACGCTGCGGTGACCATACTGAGCCTTTGCTCCAGTACATACAACATCTTATCAAATACTCCGGCTCTACAAAATCCTAACAGTTTTAATAATGAACATCAGAATCGACAAATTCCAACGCGTCATACAATACTTCTGGGACCCTCCCGTCAAAAATGACGACCAAATGAGAAGCTCTATATGGTGTTTGGGGGTGGAGTACTCCTCTAAAACGAGAGATCTCGAGGGGAAATCCTCGGACGAGTACGACGCTGTCAACGCATCTTCTACAGATTCGGTCCCCGTTCTGCTCACATCCGATGCTACTGCCCAGCCCGAGTCAGACTCAGACTCCTCAGACGCCGCGGTTGAAGTACACAAGGATACTTCGACTCAAGTGGATGATGATGGGTGGCCTCATGCCTTTTTGGACGACTTTGACGCTAAATTCTGGATGACTTATCGGAGCGCTTTCCCACCTATTCCTTTCTCGACGACCGGGCGTGGTAATATGACGCTTGCAACTCGGTTAAGGACGCTTGCCGACCAAGATGGCTTTACATCGGATACTGGCTGGGGTTGTATGATACGATCCGGCCAGTGCGTGCTCGCAAATGCCCTATCCCTTCTCAAGCTCGGTAGAGGTACGTTGCGCGCAGTTGTTTCACAATTCCTCTTTGGTTCGTGCCGTTCATATGACTGACCTCGCGGTAAGATTGGCGTCGCGGGAAATCTCCCTTGGAAGAGCAACGAATACTTTCCTTGTTTGCTGATGATCCGAGAGCACCTTTTTCCTTACATAATTTCGTCAGATACGGTGAGGCTTCGTGCGGAGTCTATCCCGGGGAGTGGTTTGGGCCGTCTGCTACCGCCCGTTGTATACAGTAAGCTCTTGCTCTTCCATAACCAACTGCTTGACCAACGCCAGAAATACTCTTTCTAACCAACGTTGATCTAGAGCACTCTCAGAACAACACGATGAAGACCTAAAGGTATACATTACAGGTGACGGCGGAGACGTTTATGAGGATGCTTTTAGGAGAGTCGCGATATCGGATAACGGGTTGTTCCACCCAACCCTCGTTCTCGTCGGTATCAGACTCGGAATTGAGAGGGTAACTCCGGTGTACTGGGAAGCACTCAAGTCGTCCCTAATGATGCCACAATCGGTTGGTATAGCTGGGTGAGTGATGAACACCACCCGAAAAATAATTATAATACATATTAATTGAGGCAAATTTCATAGAGGCCGACCTTCCGCGTCACACTACTTCCTCGGTGTTCAAGGACAATGCCTTTTTTACCTCGACCCCCATAATACCCGGCCGTTGCTCCCTTACCACCAGAATCCGGCCACATACAGCGCTGAGGAAGTCGAACTCTGCCATACCAGGAAACTCCGAAGGCTCCATCTTAGAGAAATGGACCCTAGCATGTTACTGGCCTTCTTGATCCGTGATGAAGCGGATTGGCAAGGGTGGAAACAGGGAGTCAAAGAGGTACCGTTAATTTATCGCATGCATGATATAACCGGAGATTAAATTGACTGATCTGGCCCTAGGTTCACGGGAAACGCGTCGTTCATGTTTCTGATACGACCCCAGGGTTAGGCAATCCTCCCGGCATACGAGAGGATGCTGTTGACGATGTCGAAACCTTTGATGACGATTCAGACGTGGAAAACGAAGAGTCTTGAACCTCAAGTGTATATTTGTTCAGACTCCGTGCTTTAGACTGGACTTGGAGGTTCTCGATGGTTTCTAATGCATTGGATCCAGTGATCAAGATCACAGGGAAGGGAATACGGGTCAAATGGCAACGAAGTTTGCATTTTTTTGGTGGATAGGCGTTTTGGCTAATCATATGGATGCTATTCAAGAATATTATAATTTCCAAACGGTCAACGTTTGTAGGTGGCGCATATTTCTTGAACTTGTATTTGAGTAAATAGGCATTTTGTTCACAACACTGGCAACATATATGAGAAGGAATTGTGGCTAACGGAAGAGATATCAAAAAATGGGTTGTAAAGGCATCAACCAAGAGCATTATAGTTCTGTCCTTGAACGACGAACCCGGTTCCGAGATTGCTAGGTAATATGTTTGGTTCTGTGAGATCTTCGAGATGAAATGAAGTTTCGGTAAAGGCAATTTTAAACTATAAAAATATTGTTAGCAAAGATAATCGCCGAATATAGGAGCTAAGGCAGCATTTTGGATGCATACTTTGAATAGGAAGTTTAGTATCAGTGCAGCGATCATGGCAGTGCAGACAACGACAGGGCCGATCAAACCGAGGCTAGTATCAAATCCCTTTTCACTCCTATCGTTAATGAACTTGCTTCGCCTGATGTACATCCAATAACCCCAGGCTCCAGCGAAGATAGATATCCCAGTGAAAAAGAAACCGACACCGCGAGCAACGGTATTCTTCTGCCCAGCAGCGTTGTACAAGGCTAAAGAGAGCGTGGCCAAGAGAACACAAATATGTTGCCACTTGATAAATGTTCTCTGGTTTGCAAGCCAAACCTTTGCCTCAACTTGAAGTGGGCCTGCATCTTTAATGTACGAACTTGGCTTAGTAACACCAGGTGGTAATTGGACTGAGGATCGACGACGTTGCTTTCCTGTGGTTCTCGAAGAGGACCGAGAGCCCTCGGCCTGCTCTTCGAGTTCTTCCGTAATGGTTGGCTGTGGGGAAGTAGCTTGGGATCCTTCGGGGACCGGCTTCTTCAATGTCCCAGTAGATAAGCGGCGAGGTTTGGTTGCCTCAGTGGGGCGTTGAGAGTCAAATCCAATCGATGCTCGGAACGGACTTCCACGTAGGGGTGACATCCCCATTGCAAAACTTCCCACGGCGAGCTCATCAGCTTTGAGCTTCTCTTGTTCCTGTTGCCAAGCATCTTTGGGGTCCTTTCTGATATCTTTGTCTAAGTCTCCCAACCAGAAAGGGAAGCTATTGACGTTATCTTCGAATAATACAGACACGCCATGAGCAAATTTAGAGAATCGCGGTGCGTCGTATACCAGATGGGAGTTCATCAAATCGGCGACCCACTCCCGGGAACGTTCGTTCAACGAGTTGAGAATTTTGATTTCCAGGAGCGCAAAGGGAAACTTGGATATCTCACCCTTGGGCAATGCATTGAAAGGATATTCCAATCTATTGTCATCGATATCGTGACGATGCCAATCACCAACTGTGCGAGATGCATTTCCAGAGCCAAGAGCGTCCTCTTTGATAAAAACGAGGTCTGTGTCAAGGGAGATCCTAATCTCGTCATCTCCAGGTATTTGAAATGCAGTCCTGGTATAGACTGCGCGAAGCATTGGCTGGAGCGAGTTATCCTTTATGAATTCATGAATATCTCTGACTTTTCTTTCATATTTCTGGGCTTCGTCCTCGGGCTTTCGTTCTTTTGATTTTGAAATCTTTTTATCGAGAATTTCTACGTCGTCACCAGATATGAACCTTTGTATTTCCTTTTCTTTGAGGGTAACCCTCTCCTCAGTACCAGTCTCTTCAATTTCCTCAATTGATGGTACGATCTTTCGTTCCAGAGTAATCTCAGGTTTGTCGGCAAGCTGTCCGTACCAACGCAGCCGAAGGGATGCTGCACTCTCGTATCTATCGAGTTTGTGGGTGTACAGTTCGAATTGTGGATTATCAAAGTACAAGGAAGTCAGAGTAGGGTCTTTTCTGTTGGCTTTTGCAACTTTGGAACTCTGGGGATTGTATATCAAAACTGGCAATCGCCTTAATATGTAGGTTTTCACTTCGAGGAGATTGTCAGGGTGTACCCAAACTAGAAGCTCAATCATTGAATGCGTTAGAAAATCGGGATGGGGTTTAGGGGTCAGTCATCAGCACTTGCATTTGTGGGATTCATATGTTTTACTAGAAGATTTCGAGGAGACGGGTTTCGATGTCTGTTGGCTCTGATCATACTGTCCGACAAACGCATACAGCGCCGAAATCCTATCAGAAGGCCAACAAGGTTAGCGTATAAATCGACGGGAAAAGATCTTTATTAAATTACACTCAAAAGGGAACTGACGGCCTACCTGTAGAGAAGAGGTGAATAGTCTTCAGAACTGAACGGGAGGGACGAAAGCCTAACTTGAACAAGAGGTCGGATCTTGTATTGCTTGAGGCGATCATGCTTCTTGGCCGCCTTGAGGCAAGCGGTGAAGTTCAATCGAGCAAATTTATAGAGGTCTGCAATTTCTTTGGAGATACTGTCTAAGTCTTGACCGACAATCTCTATGAGCTGCTTTGTATCTTCATCAGCGGCAGCAACCCCTTTCCCTTCAAAGCTCTGCACAAGAGGCTCTAGTTTGGCCTCGCAGACATTGACTCTGTCTTTGAGTTGCGACCCAAGCCTGGCGTGAAAGGCGTTGACCTTTTCAATTTGCACATTGACCAGTTCCTCGACAAAGTTGGATTCGTCTTGCTCAGTCCATTGGGTCGGCTCTACTTCCTTCTCTCTAAGAAGCTGCTTTAGCTTAGGGTAATCGATGTAATTATCGGCCCACTCTTCCTTCACTGCTTTCTTCAAAGTAGAGCCGAACTTCATACCGGAGGATCCGCTGTTGGTGGAATTACGAAGGCTCTTTTTGTCTTCGGTGGATGGCGATGGAGAGTCGGAGCTGGTGGTTGGGAGCGAAGCAACACTTAAAACGGGGTGCGAAGGTGAAGAAACAAGCAAAGCCTCAATTGACGGTGTTAGCGCGCGAGGGAGGGAAATGACGGCGGCGATCCTGTTGTATAAGGGTGCGCACAGAGATCGCGCGCGCGGACGGGACGACTTGGGGTAAAAATTTTTCTCTTTCCGAAGTAGAGAGAAGGAAGGGAGGATCGCGGAAATTTTAGATGGAGAGAATGCCAATGAGGCAGGCAGACCAATCTTGTGACAGCATGGGAACATGTGCATGGGGGCTAATGGCGTGGCTCCCCGCCTCAGTCTACCGATCGTTATCCACCATTTTGGTTGTGGCTGAGGTTGACAAGAAAGACTTCTATCCTAAGAGGAGTGTAGTAAATTTATATATCGCATGAATGCGAGGTTTCGACATCAATGAATACCAGCCTGTCTACCTATGTACACACACATACGCACACGTACGCACACACGCTCACAAACACATATACATCTATAATTGTATGCATGTATATATGTAGACGCCGGCCATTCACTGGCTTCTGATCCAGTTTGTTCGCGGTGGAGTTTAGAATCGCGCTTCTTCAGTCTCACAAATCCATCGGGGGAGGTGCTTTTCCCGGATACCCAGATCAGTTACGCTCAGTCGCCGGCCAGACACACCAGATAAAAAGACCTACCTGTGAGAATGTGGCATGGCAAATTTCTTTCATATTTTGAGCCTATAACGTACACCATCGATTGTCAGCGCCACGTCGACGTCGACATTTCACTGGGGTAAAACTAGGGTTCAAAAAACGAGGAAGCTTACCGCCGGGGGCCGTGGGCGGGAGATATGGATCTGGATGTTTCCATTTTTCCAATTGCGCTTCCGTCTCCAAAATCAAAGCCTGCCGGAGACAATCGCCATTAATTTGATGGAACGAATACCCCAGAAGTCTGTGAGGTGTCTTAGCTGTCCAACCTTCAGTTGTTTCGGCTCCCGGACGTCCTTGTTATCCTCGAACAGCTTGCGGATGGCGAGTGCCTGAGGTCGCCAGACATCCCGTCTTACCGACCAGTCGAGGCTCAACTTGAGGGCTCTTCGATAGAGGCTTGGGACGATTCTGACCGGTGCCGGAGAGGCCATTGCAATGCTGATTAGGAGTTGGATCGGTGTGGATGGTTGGTCCGGAGAAGGGTGGTGGATGGCGTGAGATTTACAGCGGTGGTGTTTAGGACGATACTTAAGTAGAAGACATCCAAGTGAACCGTGACATTCTCAGACACGTATAACTAAGTAGTTACATGTTTGGCAGCAAGGCGCCAAGACAGAGAGAGCATTTGATCTTGTCGCTCGATATACCACCGATACTCTATATCACAGAGCATTGCATCGACCGGATACCACGGTCCTTCGCCCTCTCGGTCGTTCCAGTCTCGAGAGGATGGATCGATCCCAGGGCCCGAGCGGGCTGTGAGGGCGGAGCCCTTTCTTTTTCGGCCATTCTCCTTCGTCAGAACAACCGGGTCGGATGATACTCCGGCTCCTGGCCTGGTAGCCAGACAAGGATGCAAAACATGCGAAGAGCACCCAGATAATCGTCCAGCTATACGCGAAGACTCTTTTCAAATCGTCCGACTCACTTGAACGGAGCGCGATAGAAGAATTGGATTGCACGAACTGTGACGTCGGTGACAACACGCCCCTTCTTCCGCCGCTTCAAACCCTTCCGCCGTCCCACAACTCGACTTCGAGGCACCCTCTCATCGACGAGAGAGACATTCCGGTCGACAATTCATTGACGCTCATTCGAATTCCGCCTCCCGTTCCCTCTCTATCATGTCTTCCTCCTTCTCTCTCCGACTTCCCGCCCTGCGGACTGGTCGTCTTGCCACATTCTCATGCGGCCGACCCTCATCTCATCGACTGCTGCACGTTAAAGCCTCGACGGGTTGCCCCCTCATCAGACAGAGCTGTCCCCGCAAGTATGATATTCGCTCTTGCTTGCACACCGGTCCTATAACCCACTTGTGCTATCGTGGCAGAAGACTAATAAACATTAAAGCTACCAGGTCGTCACTTCAAGTCCCTCCTTGCAGCAATGGCGAACCTACGGTACACACCCGCATCCTCAACCACAAACCCTGGGTACAATTCTCTAACTTCCCGGAATTCTAGCCGATAATGTTACGATCAAGGTTCCGCCCATGGCCGAGTCTATTTCAGAAGGAACACTAAAACAATGGTTAAAAGGTTCGTCATGTTAGCCCCCCGTTCACCAGTTTGACAAAGCCAATATTTGCTAAGCCATTTCAACAAAATCCAGAGGTTGGAGACCAAGTTGAGCAGGATGAAGAGATAGCTACAATCGAAACAGACAAGGTGCTGCGATCATAGAGCCCTTTACAGCCGTTACGTTGTGTTAACATGGAACTAGATCGACGTCGCTGTCAATGCTCCTCAAGCCGGTGTACTCAAAGAGCTGTTAGTTGAGGCCGATACCACAGTAACGGTCGGACAAGATTTGGCGAAATTGGAACCTGGTGCAGCATCAGAGAGTGCATCCGACTCTAAACCGACGAAAGAGGAGCCACCGAAGGACGCTCCAAAAGACCAGCCATCGAAGGACGCTCCAAAAGAAGAGCCGCCTAAGGATAGTACGAAAGAGCAACCGGCTTCTTCTTCCTCCCCACGACCTGCAGAGCCAGAACATGTGAGGAAGGAGCAGTCGAAATCTCAACCTTCCGCCGCGCCTAGCACAGGCCAGACTCCCAGTCCGGAAGGGTTTGGTAGTAGAGGAGAACAGCGGGTTAGTTTACATGATCGCAATCCATTGCAATTTTGTTGGGGTCCAAGAGCTGATCAAACCGGACAATGTGTGGTTTAGTTGAAAATGAACCGCATGAGGCTTCGCACTGCCGAAAGGCTAAAGCAATCTCAGAATACGGCTGCTTCTTTAACCACATTCAACGAGGTTGACATGTCTGCAGTATTAGAAATGAGAGCACGATATAAAGACGATATTTTGAAGAATACTGGACTAAAACTCGGGTTCATGGGATTCTTCGTAAAGGCCTGCATCTTAGCTATGAAAGATGTGCCAGTGGTAAATGCTAGTATTGAAGGACCAAACGGGGGTGACACAATCGTTTACCGCGACTATGTGGACGTCAGTGTGGCGGTAGCAACAGAAAAGGGTCTCGTAACCCCAGTGATTCGAAACGCTGAAACCCTAGACATTCTAAACATTGATAAGGCCATCGTGGAAATTGGTGAAAAGGTAATGGTGCATTTGAATCTCCAATGCAGGCACAAAGGTCGCTTACAGTGTTTTCAAACGCAGGCACGAACCGGGAAAATAACACTCGAGGATCTTGCCGGAGGAACATTCACAATTTCAAATGGTGGAGTCTTTGGGAGCTTGATGGGTACACCAATCATTAATATGCCACAGAGCGCCGTTTTAGGTTAATACCACGTCTTCTTCTTCTCCTCCTACCCCTCCTCCTCCTTATTTTTAATATATGCTATAAGTTACTCATCATTTCCTAGGTCTTCATGCTACCAAGGAGCGCGCCGTCGCAGTGAACGGGAAAGTTGAGGTTCGACCAGTATGTATTCTTTCCCTATTCTATAAACCAAGCCTCGATTAACTTTTGGCAGATGATGTATCTCGCACTCACGTACGATCATCGTCTTTTAGACGGACGTGAAGCTGTTACTTTCTTGGTCAAAGTCAAGGAGTACATCGAGGATCCTAGAAAGATGCTTCTTGCATAGAGTACAACGGATATTATGTACACATACCTAGTCTTGTCCCTAACGAAGCCTTCTGTCTATAAGTCACATATTTCAACGCTGGCAGGTATCATCTCTTACGATTCATGCAATACAAATATACATCCGTGCAATCAGTCACATGGTAAAGACAAATTGTATATTCTCTAATATCCCTTCAAGTACAACGCAGAAACAGTACTGAAACATGCAATTTGAAGATTACGAGCTGTCAAATAAATGATACTTACATCTATCAACGAAGTGTCTTATTTGCTATATACAGAGAATCCAATGTACCATATATATCATATTTCCCATGCTTAGATTTGCTGGCATGTCAACACAAGACCCCCTCGTACAATTAAGACAGTGTAGGAACAGTCCAGTCAACCCATTGTGCTTGGTTGAAAGTGAAGGAGCCATCGGTTCGGAAGACGTTGGTGGCTACGGATTGATCTAATAGGAACCTGTTGATAAAGGCGTTGAGTTCGGACTGTTGAGAAGATGGGAAGGCGCAATGATTGTGATTTCCAACTTGGGAGTATCCCATATTGGAGGATACACCGAGGGCCTGGTAGACCAGCGCTCCGACCTTCATGCACCCATAAGTACTCAAATTACCCAACCACTCCTATACCGATGTACTGTTAGAGAAAATATTTGACATTTACATCACTAGAGGAGCACATACCATGCTAGTATTTTCAATAACGAAGAGGCCGCGCGGGGCGACGAGTCCAGCGAGACTGTGGTGGTCGAAAGGGAGTCGGTTGACTGAGTTCGAGTTTGCATTGAAGGCTGTGGAGAACCATACATTCTCACCAACAATCTCTGAGGCCGTCTGGACGTTCTGGCCTTGGGTTCTCTGATAGTCAGAAAGCCTCCAGCAAGCGGCTCCACCTGACCCTGATTCTTGGGGAATTGTCAATGCGACGCGATCATCTAGAGCTCCAGCCACAATCGCTCCTTTCCCGTTTCGAGAGCAGCCTGTCACACCAATTCTTTGAGGGTTGATATTTGTAGCTGGAGTAATCTCGATTGCATCAATGATACGACTAACGCCCCATGCCCAAGCAGTAAGTGCGCCAGCGGAATGCCCCGAGCCGTACAATGTAAAAAACTTCCCTTGACCTCTATTGAGCGAGAGTAATTAGCTTCCGCGAATAGTATAAAAGATAAATAAAGCCAGCTTATGTTTAATTTAGGGATGACTAGGAACCACTGACCTTGAGCTTCCACTCTGCTGGGCTGCAATATCATCGTTGTTGAAGGTGATAACAGCTACTCCAGCGGGAATCGGGATGCTTGCAGCACCATAGGCTGAAAATCACTTATTAGTCAAGCAATATATCACATATCTATCAATCAGGGGAGCACCGTGAGTAAACGAACCAATTATAGCTGGGTACGGGGCCCTTCCGCCTGATGGGGTTGATATAGAAACTTGAAAGGAGATGCTGGTGCCCCCGTTGGAAACGTTGATGGTGAGTTTCCCAGAGCTCCAGGACGCCGTAACTGAGGAAGGCTTGGGTGGTTTGGTGCCCAACTCATATTGCTGCATGGCTGCTGAGATTTCGACCTGACGGCATTTAAATTGGTCTTTAGTGGTGACCTTGGTCCCACTAGCAAAAGTAAACGGATCTGGAAGCTTGGAATTCGACACCAAGGGAATGGGGTTTGGGATCGCGGGACATGATGTAGGGTTGCTATTGCCTGTGGTAGTACTTGAAGTGGTAACTGGAGTCGTGGTTCGGCTAGTGGTGGTCGCGGTGGTTGTGATCGGGGTAGTCGTGCGAGTCGTGGTGGTCGTGGTGGTCGTGGTGGTCGTGGTCCGAGAAGTAACCCTCCGATGTAGTGTTAGAATAAAACATTTCTATCATACCGACACGACCCATATTGCTACATACTGAGAGTTTGGCTGACATTGACTGTAGTAGGCATTGAGGTAGACGCAAGTGCTTCCCGAAGCGCAACTAGTCGATCCAGTCCACCCGATACCACCGCCTAGGGAAGGCTCTTGTTAGCTGCATGACTCGAATACGGCTGGTACATATATACTTATATAAGTATATATGTGTGTGTGTATCATCGTCTGATGCTCCAGTTCAAACGGAACGTACATTGACCCCAAACCGGTGATTGGGCGGCCGCCAGATTGGCGCCGGCGAGAAGAAGAATGATAAGAAGCTTAACGGTCATATTCGGAGCCGCTATGAAACAATATACTGTGAAGGATATTCCTCCCCGAATCAAATTCAATTGGCTAAAGATCAGTTTGGCCACGTTCAGGAGATGGACAGCTTTGAATTTATATTAGTATCTCGCACAGCATATTGAAACTTGTTAATCAGCGGACTAGGGCATTGGGATATTCAGCTTCGAGGCCGGCAATCACGCAAATACCTCAGCTTCCTGGCCCGGTTCGCCGTGCGTTTCAATGCGAGCATTTCCTGTTTAAAGCAGGTCTCTGGCCGACATAACTCGGTAATATGACTGCCACGAGCCACGGATTCGAATCCACAGACTTGAGATAGAGTCTGCTCACGGGACGACGAGCCGGCCGCACCTCAGCTACGGTTCCCTTTACATTTGTGCCTACTATTGGGCCTTTTATGTTATCGAATTTCTCACAAATGTGTTCTAGAACAGGGAAAAGGGAGGACAGGAGACAGGAACGAGCTAAGAGCAGGCTGCTGCCTGCAGACGCCAAGCAACACGAAGTGAAGTCAATCTAATGTTGGATATTCGCCCAAGCCATCCTTGGCTTAAAACTGGCGATAGTCGAGGGCCGGGGGATGGGCATTTTGATTGGCCGAGAGGTAGATACTTATCCACCTCATATATATATACACTTATATCTATATAATATAAGTATATATACTTAGGTAAGTATACACTTATATACACTTATATATTATATATCTCCTCACGAACGTAACACACACGCTACTGTTATTGATATCTACCACGGGGTCTGGGCCTAATCCCTGAGCCCGAAAATACATACGCAGCAGGCTAATTAGACCAGATGACACCCTCCATCCTCTCCGGGACAATATCTTCCAGGATGATGGCACGTTTTTCACCGGCAAAAAGGGACGATCTTTCGGGGATTGATGTCAAGATATCCGACACTCGCTTCACGCCAAGGACTCTTGAACGGACTGATTAGCGAATGCTCGGTGGGGCCTCGAGCAGGGCCTAGTGTTCACAACCGTTTTGTTTCCTGAGCACCTTAGCTCCCAAGCCTTAAGCATAGTGTTCCCAGCACTCGACTCCAGGGATCTCCCAGAGAACTTTCGGAACTGCGGGCTGTGAACAATATCTCCTGAAGTCAAAAACAGAGGCTAAACGAAGCCTTCATTTAGGCTCGTGCAATTCTCCACAAATTACATGATCCCACCCTGAAGGTTTTGATACGGATGCGGAGTATTAAAACAGCCTCTCTTCGCCGCGTCTTGGCGGCGCAATTTTCAGCGGACGAAAGGAGCCTATATCGTGAATTAGCATATCGATTGTGGCCGCAATGTCGAATTCTTTTGGATCTTGGCCGAAAATCCAGAATGCACGCGTTACGACGAAGCCGAAAACTGACGAAAGGATTCCGGAGGCCGGACCTCTATCCTACAAGCTGTCCATCATGACTAATGCAATTGTCAAGTAGAATCGATCATAGACATGGCGGTACTCTGGCGGTTGTTTGATCCACCAGCCGAATCCGCCTTGGCTACCGCATTAGAAACGAAGACCAACAATTCCCAACATTCCCCTTCGCGACATCCAACACGCATATTCCCGCGCCCCGTCTGCCACTTTCTTTCTCTATGCGGTCCCAAACAAGATGGATTCTGGTTCCCCTGGCGCTAGTTTGGCTCATTTTGATGGTCCGGACTCTTAGGCCGACAATTATCCGCGACACTGGCTACGTGCTACGACCTCTCTGGGATAAAGCTCCCGACCCCTTTGACACAATTGTACACTACAAGTTCGATCCCGGGGACATACTTGCGTCATGCTCTCTTCACGGTTGGAAGCCGTACAAAACAAAGTCGACTGATAAGCGACGAAAACGCCAAGTTATCGATGTCTTGCTATTCAGCGTAGAACTCGACCTCGCAATTATACGCCTGCAAGAACTTTGGGACACGGTGGACCGGTTCATTGTTATCGAAGGCAATCGCACATTTACTGGTAAGAGCTTCAGTCTAAACGAATCCAATAAAGACCTTTTCTAACTTGTAGAAATAGGGGAGGCGAAACCCCTGACGTTTGCGGAAAACCGTCACCGATTTGAATTTGCCGAGAGTAAGATCTTATATGAAGAGACTACGACTCTTCTTCAAGACCCGCATGATCCTTTCGATAATGAAAAAAAGTCGCGAGATCATGCCACCGAAATCATCAAACGCCTAAATCTAGAGGAATCAGATTTGATCATCATATCTGATGTAGATGAGATCCCGAGCCGCGATACCATCGAGCTCCTCAAGGCTTGTCACGGCTATCCACAGTATCTACACCTAGAAATGAAGGCGTACATGTACTCTTTTGAGTTTATAAGCCCACAGCCTCAATGGCGTGGTATGGTTGGCCAGATAGGATCCGACCAGAACATCGAGTACGACCATCGACGAATGAGCGACACCATTCTGGCGAATGGCGGAGTGCACTGCAGCTGGTGTCTGCGTAATATCCAGGATTTCAGGTTCAAAATGCTCGCTTACTCTCACGCAGACCGTGCGAGAAGAAGTCAAGCGATCCTAGACCCCAAGAACATACAAAAGGCTATTTGTGAAGGATCCAACGTAGAGCAAATGCTTCCTGAAGTTTTTTCATTCAGTGATTTAGCTAGGGAACTAGGAATGATGCAAAAATCGCGTGATATGACCACGATCCCGAAAGCTGTCGTCGACGGGAGACTACAATGGCCTTACCTGTTACCTGGTGGTTGTGTGCGGCAGGACTCGCCTGCAAGACCTCTTGTGGTTTAAGGCGATATACAATACCAAACCCGACAGCGAAGGGAACATTTAGAATGAATATATATATCTTCTTTTAACAAGTTTGATCCCGTTTTAACAGGATTATAGCCAGGCACGGCGCATGTTAGATCGCTTAAACCATAATTGTCCATTTTCCCTGGGGTTCTGCATTCTAAGCAAGTACTAATACGATTGACGCGTAGACGCCTAGTCTCGAGTGCCCGACTGAACGAAGTGAAAGCAGGGGTTCCGAAGGACCTAATTAAGCTTCCGGGAGACCTTTATAAAAAAATTTACTGGGGAGATTGCCAAATTAATGTGTTGTTTTTTCTAGCATATTCTAGGATTATTTTGAATATTAGTTTTAGCTATTATTATTTTGTTTAATTGGGTTTAAGTGTCTTGTATGAGGCCTTCTAGTATGTAAATACTTGTGTCCTGAGAATATTAGCAATGTTGTGTTGTGATGGTGTTGGAAAATGCACTTGGATGAAATATTATATGGCCAGAAACTTTAGAGAAGCATGGAAAACATGTATTCGTCTTAAAGGTATCAACTCCATGATGTTAATGCACGCAATTGGATTTGGAAACTGACCACCGCGTCATTCCTCGCTTAGATACTTATTTGTCTCTGCTCCCCCGGACCCCCTCATGCCATAATTCACGCGATATCAAAAAACCAGTGCAAATTCGAATATCCCATCTCACGGCTACGGGAATGATGAGCAACCTTGACCACTCATTGATGCCTAGCACTGTCAACGAGGAGGGCTGCATTGCACCCACGACATTATCCAAAAACCAACAGAAAAAGCTACTCAAGAAACAAAGATGGGAGGAATCTCGAGAATCCCGTAGGGCTCTTCGCCGTGAAAAAGCTGCAGCAAAACGGACTGGACAGCGAGAGGCCGCCAGCATCGGTCCTCGGGATCCCATAACTGGCCGCGATATTGCTGCAACTAAGAAGCGCAAGAATAACCGAAAATTAGAGCGGGAATCAAAACGTCTTAATGTAAGATGTATAGTGGACTGCTCTTTTGATGACTATATGATGGACAAAGAAGTCGCGTCTCTTGGCGCACAAGTCTCAAGATGCTATAGCGATAATCGGGCAGCGAAGTTTTCGATGAATTTATGGGTTACCTGCGTCGATAAACGGCTACGTTCACACTTGAATCTCATGCACGGCGATAAATGGAAGGCATGGCGTAACATTGACATTACGGAAGTAGACTATGAACTCTCAAAGGAGGACATTAATCTGGGAAATATAATATACTTGTCTTCGGACTCGGATGAAATCCTGGACACTCTAGACGAAGGTAAAACGTACATAGTTGGTGGCATAGTGGATAAGAATAGACACAAAGGTCTATGTTTCAACAAAGCGACCGGGCAAGGCTTGCGTACAGCAAAACTCCCAATTGGAGAGTATATCAAGATGACGGGCAGGATCACATTGACGACTAACCAAGTCGTGGAAATTATGTTGGGATGGTTAGAGGTGAAGGACTGGAAGATAGCTTTTGAGAAAGCTATCCCCACGAGAAAGAAAGCGAAACTTCCAGGAGAAACCAACCCCTCGGTCGCTGCGGGGGGTGGTGGAGATCATGAGGAAGAAGGCGACGATGGTAGCAATTTTCCGGATAAGGATGTGGATTTGATCAGATAGGAAAATACGAAGGCGACGAAGCAGATATAGAGCAATGTCCAATCTAGAGAATGATCAAGCTATACTTTACCAAGAAGGTATGCCTACGGTATTGACTTTGATATTATGGTTCGATATTCTTCTATTTTAACAGTCTTTAATAATCCAAGCTTTCTGGTTTGATGATAGCGGGTCGCTCTGCATCTAACAATCTCTTAACAAATCTCGAGAATAGGTCATGGTATGGCTTTAAGCTTGTCTTCTCGATATCAGATACCTTTCTAGAACCAGGAAGCTCGTCCTCCTCTTTTTTAACTGGGTCCTTCCACTGATCTATCTCTCTCAGAAGTTGCATTACGGTAGGTACGTCGTCGGGATCAAATTCATCTACTCTGGATATATCAATCGGTACACAAACTCTTCCAGTACCCGGATGTACAACAAAAGGCGATTTCAATAAATGGTTCAAATGTTTAGAAACCTCTGCGTCAAGTCGTGGGTACGTGTACTCGAGAATTATGTCTTGTTTGTGCTCAAGCAATACTTTAGGCACAAGAGTCTAAGCAGCTCGGGTTAGCAAACTCTTAAATACAAGATAGATCATTAATATTACCTTGGAGACACTGGTTTTAGCCATTTCATCGATGTCTTTCCATTTATCACTACTAGGTCTGTCCATCGTCGAGTCCCATTTTTCACGGAGCGCATCGTTCAGTTGGCGATCGGGAAGAAGTTGTAGGAGCCTGTCCGCTTGTTTCTCAGTTCGGAACGGGTCTTGATTTTGGAGAATGTTCTCGGTGAAATCGCCCCTGAGGATCTCGAGGCTCCGTCTTTACCAAGGTATATTAGTACTGAAATACTAAACGTGACACTCGAGAGTTTGTCCGACACCATCCTTACCGAATGTGAGGGTGCAGTGGCCGATCAACAATGACTTTTTTCCCACCCTGGCTACCCCCTTTGACGACTTCGAGATATGTGGCGATAGCTCGTCGCTTAACATCATCCAATCTCCGCGCTTTCTTATCACAAACCCAAGCGTGAGCTCCTCGTCTACCAGAGTATACCCATAAGATATGCTCAAACCCGAAATCTTCTCTCAAGGCCACATCGATTACTTTGATAGCCATGGTTACAAACTGCCAGCATTTGATGCAGATGTTTGTTTTCGAGCAACAGGTCCGAATTTCATCGTAGTCTGTAAGATCGATATCAAAAACCAGCTCCTTCTCGAGCGGCTTGAACGAGCCCTTGGGCACCTGCCTCCGGTCGCGTGGGCGAGCGGAGTAAACGGGCCCGATTTCAAAACGCGAAGGATTGAGCTTTAGAACGTCACGACGCAAGGTCTCGAAGGTCGGGTAGCATTGGTAGCGGAGATAGGCGTCATTGTGCAGGGTGAACGCGAACTCTCGATTGGCGAAGTCAGTGGAAGGAAGCTCAGCATGATTCAGCCACCGAAAGAGCTGACGCCAAGGGAATAGTCGGGAGTAGAACTGGAGCATGACTTCTGGATCAGAAGGGTTTGCTGACAGGATATCCGAGCTTGATAGTTTCGAAGATCAGCTATGAGCGGAATGGGGCTAACAGAGTTCGCGCATACATCGCATTGAAATTCGCTTTATCCGCGCCATTCTTGAAATTATTGAGATCGTCTACCATGAAATCATCACCATCTTCATCAAACATGTGTTCCAGCTCATCCTTCACGGTGGGGCCCTCGGATTTGATGGCCGGGGCGCTATTATCGTCGACATCCTGCATAACATCGTCGCCGTCATGCCCCGCAGAGCTGTGGGGGGGCATGTGGAGGGTATACGTATACAAGCCGGAGAGACTGGGAGCAAAGACGTATTCGGAGCGTGGGGTGTTTTGTCGATGTCGTGGAGGAGCGTGACAGTAACACAGGGATATTTATTGTTGCGGCTTTGCGTTGCAGGATCTTCACGCGTTGCCAATCAGACTGCCGATTTGGGGCATCAACAACAACACGCTCCTTCCCGTCGACAACATCGCCTCCACCAATCAATACATCACCGCTCAACCTCACTCACATCTTCGAATCTGCTTAGGTCAGGTAAATCGCACGAGCTGTCGATAACAATAATAGTATCTCGCCCACTACCCCGCTGTCGCGCAAATATAGACGTATCCCGGCTATCTATCGCCATGGCCAACATTTCAGGAGACACTCAGGGCGACCTCGACCGCCTTCGCCACCTAAAACTCAAGATTAAGGCCTGGGAGAAGGATTTCGCCGCTCGAAATAAAGGCAACCCTCCGTCCAGAAATGATATTAGTGCCAATCCCAAGATGGGTATGGTTTCTTCCCGCCTGCGCAATGGCCGCGCATCATCCATCTCACTGACTCGATCGATACAGCTGCCCGCTACTCTGAATATCAAAAACTGAAGAAGACATTAAACCTCGGCGATTCTCAACCAACAAACAGCCAATCCAACTCACGTACAATACATGAGGCAGCTACAAGAACTCCACGAAAGTCTGCCTCGCAATCGACACAAACGCCTCTGAAAACACCTCAAAATCCTTTTTTCTTTACGCCGACAAGCCGTCCTGAGATCCTCGGTCATCTCGATTCGCCTACCGCCAGCGCTGTTCGCCGGTTGAAATGGATGGCCAAAGGTTATGTTTCGCCCACACCACAGAAGAACGGGCGAGTAATTGGGCTCTTCGATAAGTTGCCTGGCACGACACCCACGCCCCCGAAGAGATTAAGAGAAGCAGAAGACCAGGCCCTGCTAGCTAGACTAGCCGAGTCCTCTAAAAAGTCTAAAATATCTTCTGAACTGCATCTTCAGGAATCCGATGAGGAAAACGATTACATTCCTTTAGACCCAACAACACCCTCACGTAAACGCCGCTACGAATTCCAAACCCCGTTGTCGAAAAAGGCCGGCACTAACCCTACAGATCCTGATCCGTTCGAGACACCAGCAATCTTCCGACAAAGGAGTTGTAACTTCGAGCTAAAGGAGAGCGGTAGCCCCTTGACTCCGGAAATAAAGAGATTTCAACCGGGTAGAGGATTAGTCGGCAAAATGAAACCTCTAAGCACACTTGTTAAAGAGCTACGAGAAATGCAAGACTGTGAAGACCCGGGTGCCGATGTTCTTCGAGAGTTAGAAATGGACCAATTCAGAGACCAAGAAATTCCAAAAGAATCTTCAAAGGTCATGAACTCTTCAGAAATATCAATTACATCGACAGCAACTCTCAATGCAGGTTCGAATGACCCCCAGAAGAACGTCGTAAAATCGGTCTACAAGAAGAAAGGCCAGAAGAGACAAACTAAAAGAGTTAAAAGTACGTAACACCATTGAATTTTCCATCCAGAACACATTTATCTTTTCTAATCTCCTCACCCTCTTAGTTCGTCCGGTACGGTCAATGCGATCTCAAAAATACAATGACGACTCCTCTAGCTCTGATGACGATGAAAATGCCAAAGCCGTTGTGGCTGCCGAGGCTATCAAAAAGCAACCAAATACCGTGGAGTTCGAGCTTGGCGCGGACGGGAGCAGCTCTCTTAACGACGACGCTCCGGATTTATCAGCTATATCTGAAGATGAACTATTGACGATCATCGCGAAGAAAGCGCCATCGACTTCGCGGAAGGTCAAATCAAAAGAGAACCCGCCTTCGGAAAAGATGAACGCCGCGATCGATAAGAAACCGACTATGGTTAAGCCGAATAAACATCAAAACTTTACAAGAATGAAAATGCATCACAAAGGCAAAAAATTTAGAGGCAAAGGGAGAAGATAAGATTGACTTGTTCTTCATGGCTACAAGTGGGAGGTCATACAACAAAAAGTAATGGCGGCGGTAGCGCTCAAGAGATTTCAAGAATAGGAGCAAATGCAAACACTGGAGTCGTCTCATTATTTACACCTATTAGCGAAGTAGTAAGTGTTTATAGTCAGGCAGATAAGTGGGCTCTGTATGGTCTCGCAAGCCAGACACCACACCATGTTCACGTCGTGTGGGCTTTGTATAATTGTTGGGTTTAATTTCCCCTCGATATCTTATATATATATATACATTCTAGGGAGCGGGATATAACGATTTTATGGATAAAAGGAATTTAGAATGTAGCGTTTCAGTTACTATGGGACCCTTTGATTGTACTAAAAGAATATGATGTTTGTGTGAATAGGTTTTTTAAGAGAAGAGGTTGCTACCCTCCTTACGCAAATTCTCCCGACACCCAAAACGACTGGCGTCGATTAGTTTATAATAAGGGGTTTCGGAACTACTTTGTTTCGGATTTGCACTAGGACCGTAGGACCAACTTATATCTTTGATTTAAGTTCCTCCGCGAATGTCTTGAGTTCATCCATGTCGGCCGTTGTGGCTGGCCATTTGATCCCAAGGCCCTCTTCCTCGTTCGGTTTCGGAATCTGAAAGGAAACATTAAACCAGAGCCGAATGATTGCAGTAACAAATAATATAAACCCTCGTTCTACTTACCATATGAACATGTACATGGTCAACTACCTGATCTGATACCCATGAATTGCATTAGTAGGTTAATGAGTCGGGAATGGTCGAGATACTTACGTGCAATCCTTCCATTGTTCTGCAAAATGTTGAAGTCGAGCGCGCCAACGGCCAATGCGAGCTTCTTGGCTACTGGCAACAGTTCCGCAAGTTCATCGTCTGGGATATCAAACAACTTTGCGCCATGCGACTTAGGAATAACGAGCTATATGTGGATGCTATGAGTATGACTAGCTTTAGGGAAAGGTTTTGGGGGGTTTTGCAAATTAGACATACCGCATGACCTTTACTTAATGGCTGGATGTCCAAAAACGCATAAACCTTGGACGATTCAAAGAGTTTGAAAGACGGAATGTCCCCTAATAGTTGCCCGTTAACGTTAACCCGAAGCCCCGCAATCCCATCTGACTCGCCCGCCATGATATCTTCGAAGGAAACCCACCTTTGATGATCTTACAAAATATACAGGCGGCCGACATTTTGAGGGTTACGAATATTGGGGCGATATGACACTTGACAGGTTGATGCGGCTACTGCGTCTCAATTTCTAATCTTCGACAAAGAACGGTACGAGATGTGCACATGTGTAGCCTAGGGAGAAGAGGTCTTCGGATACAGGCAAACAACTGTTAACTGACGTCAGGTGATATGGGCAATTCGAAGAACACAATAACCGACGTCTTAAGACGACATGACCCGATATCTATATCGACATGTTCGAGCATCCGGAAAATCTACAACGACAAATATTCCTAGCTCTTCCAGGCTTTCCAAGTGGTCCTACTCCCGTATGTTACGCCCTTTCTCAGGAGAACCATATGCTTCCACTCGGGCATGTTCGCCGCGTTGGTGTATCTGGCGGGCTCAACACAAAACCCCGCCCGCTTCATGTAAGCGGGGCTTCCATCAGGGCGAGCTGGAGAATCGATGTATTTTCCGGTGTAGCTATAGAATTCAGGTTGCGAATGTTAGCCATCTGGAATTCTGAGTGCGGTGAGGCACTCGCTATCGCCACCTAGGACGAAAGTTGTAAAAAAGAAAACAAAAAATAGGTCTACAGAGGAGAAAATTGGAAAGGGTCTGAATGCCAGATCATAGATATCTCCTTTATTTCCACGCACAAAATGGGCGTGGAAACAAACTCGAATGCTTAAACCTCAAACATGAGGTGGTCAGCAATGAGTAGCATTGTCTGCAGTAGCTCTTACAATTGGAAAGCCGGTTCGGTACTTGACACAACCAAATTGATGCCGGTAGATGGATGGTAAAATTTGATGCAGGTTCTCTCTTCGGAGCCTGATTTAGTTTTGGAAATTCGATGGTTAGTTACCAAAAGAACAGTATGATATACGGCCGCACAGAGCGATCTCCCTCGTTGGCGGTTTGGTTTATGGTTTTCTCCAGCTGGAGGAATGAACGGAGGCTTACTTCGAGTGTCCATGGGTATGTTCGCCACGTCAGTAGTAAGGGCGAAACCATGGTCAATATCTGGCTCTTCGGGACCGAGCCTGAATGCCTTTCCGGATTCAATCCCCGGGAATGGCATGAACTGCCCAGTCGGAATATCAACCTCGTTTGTTTCAATGTTGGTATTGTTCAATATCGTCACCTGGCGAATTTCCCATTTGGATTTGATACGCTTGGCGTCAGCAAAGTCATAAGCAACGGACGGCCCTACCAACGGCGGGCTACCCAGAAGCGTGATTTATCGTACCTCTGTGCCTTCAATCGTAGCGCTGTCACCAATGTGGAAATAGCTAACCCAGTTATGAATACTTAGCATTCATACTAAAAAAAAGAAAAGAAAAGAAAAGAAAGAAAAGGTGTAGTCTTCGAGCATTTGAGCGAAGAGCTAATCAGGGGGTCTCGCAGCCGATAGGTAAACCTCCGCCCCCTTCTTCCCTAATGGGTCTATTGCTCTTACCTGTGATTCGTCATTGATAGAATAGCCCAATCTTCTGGACTATCTTCAGACAGCCGTGCCTCATACTCGATCTCCAAAATCGAAACATTTGTATCATCAGAATGATGTTCTTTCTTGACGGTATATTGGACGCTAACATCCAAGGCACCCGGAAACTGCTCATCAAGATGTGGACTCTTGTATGTATAAACTAAGACCTCGGAGCCGTCTGGGCGAAGCTTCTGGGCTGGGCCTATCCAGTTTTTCTTGTCCCACCTGCAGCATCGTTCGCGATCAGCGACCATACACTACGGATATTGTAATGCGTTGCAGTTCGAGAAATCCAACATTCAGAGAACCGTAGTCAGAATTCAAAACGTGAGCATTATGCATGAGAACAGCATATCTTCACAAATACGAATAGGATCAAGAGAAATACGGAGTACAGTATGGGGGCAGAGACTAGAGAATGGCCAATGCGACATACCCAGATAGGCCTCCATGTAGGGTATTCGGCCCATTATTCACTGGAAGAGGATGCACATCTCCCTGGTTTGGAATATCCCTAATTGCTCCATTTGAGAGACGATTCTAGAGCAATCCAGTCATGTCAAAGAGTTAGCAAATTCGCAATGCAAAGTTCTCGCGGATTAATAATAACCCAGGCCTCAATTGGGCATGCAATTCAGCTTAGTTAAGCGGTCTTCGCGTAGGCTTTTTGTCGGACGAGAAGGTATTATCACCGGATGTCCGTGATTGAATTCCTAGTTGCAGATAGAAATCAGGTGCCTCACCGCAACTCTGATTTATCCCATGATTAGTCAGCGAGTCATACCCAGTGTAGTTCCTCAATGCCCTAAGACTCATTCCAGCGGTAATTTTCCGTTTATTTAACATAATTGATAGAAACGGGTCAGATGGTGGTAAATATCACCTTTACTGAGAAAGACCCATCAAGTCGGGATATCTGGACTTCCTGCCTGGGACCAACCACCAAACCTGAGCATTGAGGTTTGTCCCGTGTATGCGGGGTATAAGTAATTGAAATCACCAGGTCCCAATTGGTTGGTATAGAAGGCCGCGATTTGGAGCTTGAACAGGACAGGACATATGGTATGTGACTGAGAAAGCGAAACTGTCCACAAAAAAGGAACGCGGTCGTAGCTTACCTGCCAATAGTCGCTCCAAAGAAGGCGGGATTATTCTTAGCATACTCCGCGGGGTCGTGGAACCCGAGGACAATGTTCTTCCCACCAACAATCCATTCTTGTACAATTGCTCCTTGTGAAATGAATTTAAACGGACCGCTTGAAACAATTCCGCTGGTGTTCGTCATCTTGGTGGCCGTGTTGAGCAATTGATCAATCGAGGTGAATTATAGTATCGTTATCGTTTGACGTTTCGCTAATGCTAACGTAAGTTGTTATAATTACCTGCGCCTCGTAATGTGATGGCTGAGTTGGGAGCTTTAAGATTAAGAAACCAGAAATTGCCGTGCTCATCGGCAATTGAAGCTTGGGTTTCAATTGATTGCTAGCATGCAGACACCTTTATACCAACCTCTAGAACATATTTTGCAACAAACAAAACAAGGGTAATTGAGGGGTATTTTGCATTGTTCCGGCCGGGTAAATAGTAATAACCTGCTGTGTCTAGCTGTGAGGACCACCAAAGACCAGCTTCCTTTATTCTCCAGCACTTTAGGTTTGCGTCAAATTTGAATATCTGCCAAGTCAGTTCCAAAATCCTTTCCCTTACCCAGACACCGTAGTAGATGAAGTTGGTATCGAGTGAGTGGCCCGGCCGGCAAACGACAAACCGATGCCTTCGGTTCCTGCCTCCGCTCCTCTGTGCCATTTTGTGGTAACCAAGCGAGAGGGGTTTGGGTATGTCATACGTAGCTTGGAGAGGGCTGTGCCACTTGTAATGATCTAACCAAGATCTCATTTCGTTTACAGTCAAAGTGGTACGAAATACGAAGCTGCCAGCTGCTGACAAGGTCCGAAATGTGTTCAAGACCAGATTTCTGACCATATACTTATATGGTCAGAAATCTGGTCTAAGTAGTAACACAGGTATAATCCACGGAGTATCCCGTTTGCATGTATCGTCTTGTTAGTAAAGGGATAACAATTGCGACCCAGACACATTCTCAAATGCCTAGCGCAAGTCGTAGGTCGAGACGAGCTAAGCACCACTTCGCTTTGTTGGAACAACTTTGAAAATTTGAAGCATTGGTAATTGATATTAAACGTTGATCGTGAAATCCTTGTTTATTCTGTACATATCTTCTGATCTCCCGACTAAAAGTTGTAATTCAACGGCATCACACCACGTATTGCCAATATCGAATATATGATAGGCAAACCAGCCAGCTAAACTAAAAAAGACTCCTGACAACATGAGATATTTGTTGAGAGTGGAATTTACAAGTATTCGAAATGAAATCACTGCACCAGACGATATTTCCCCCCACAAAAAAAAAAAAAAAAACAACCGTAACTCCCTCGAAGCACCAAATATAACCC
>JAJTUC010000004.1:86545-162591 GCA_036971365.1 Dactylellina leptospora
AAAAAAAAAAAAAAGACGGACAGAAAGCTGTTCCCATTGATTCAATCCTCCTTTCACTCCGTCGAGTGCTCGAATGCATTTCGTATCTGCCAACTAACAGCTGAGCTCGTGCTTGCACCCGCGCTCGTCGACCGGACTAGGCAGAACGGTTGCGTTCGCATTACACGACCAACCCTCCACCAGTCGCAGTTGCATTAACCGCCATCCCAATCTCTCGCTGCTGTCAAACATATCGCATAACCCAAACCTCAACGACTGATCAGGAAGCAGAGGATATGGCGACCCCTCAGGAAGAAGGATTGATGCGCACAGCGAAAGACCTCTTCGCCGGTGCAATGGGTGGAGTTGCTCAAGTCTTACTAGGTTGCCCTGCATAAGCAACACTTACATTCTCGGAGACTAGTTCGTATAACTAATCAATAAATTCGAATTCCGCTTGCAGGACAACCTTTCGGTACGAGAAACGCTGTACACCGGGCGAGTTTTCTGTGAAACGGAAGCCTGGTGCGCCAGTCTATGTCGATAAACGAACACGCACGGCTCATGCAACTTCTCTCGTAGATATAATTAAAGTTCGATTACAAACAACGTCGCAGTACTCCGGTGCAGTAGATGCCGCTACTCAAATTTGGAAGAAGGAAGGTCCTCTGGCATTCTACAAGGGAACATTGACCCCTCTTATCGGTGTTGGGGCGTGCGTAAGTAATCCATCCCAATATCGGAGCTCTAATAACGCCAATCGTTGTCTGTATCCCGCCGCTTAGGCTCACAATACCACCAACCCCTCCAGGTTAGCATACAATTCGGTGCATTTTATCAAGCACGAAGAATAATCGAAAGATACAATCAAGATAAGAACCTCGGCCGGAAAGAGCTTACACTCGGTCAATATTATCTTGCTGGAGCATCTGCAGGAATTGCAAATAGTATTATATCCGGTCCCATCGAACATATCAGGTTTGTCAGAGCTCTTCCGCCCTCATCACCGCACATAATCCCTATTTGCGATTTCAATCGACAGGGGGGATGTTACACGCATACGCTTTGATCAATCAACCCCACAAGTCAAAGCAGACGACTAAACTTATAGCGTTTGAAAGGATACGACTTCAAACTCAACCCCATGGTGCGGACAGGTTGTACAATGGGCCTCTCGATTGCATACGAAAAATAGCGGCACAGGATGGAGTTCTCAATGGTATTTACCGTGGCGAGGCTGTCACGATACTCCGCGAAGCTCAAGCTTACGGTTTGTGGTTTTTGACCTTCGAGTACCTCATGAACCTTGAAACAAGAGATAAAAGACGTGAAGAGATCTCTCCTCTTAAAATTGCACTCTATGGTGGAATTGCGGGGGAGGTCCTATGGCTAGGAAGCTACCCGTTGGACGTTGTCAAGTCTAAGATGCAATCTGATAAATTTGGGGTCGAAAAGAGGTATTCCAGTATGAGAGACTGTTTTAAACAAACTTGGCGCGCCGAGGGCATGAAGGGCTTTTGGAAGGGCATCGGACCCACTCTCGTCAGAGCAATGCCAGTATCTGCAGGTGAGTTGGCCAGACCTAGTACCACATCATAGTGTATGCAGTTACTAATCAGAGGGTGTAGGAACTTTTGCCGTGTAAGGACAATATTCAAAATATTGGATCTTTTTGTCTAAAATCTATCAAATGGCTTGCTGACTTATCATCGAACTGTAGCGCGGAACTTACTTTGCGACTAATCAATTGATACACCTCGCGTTAGTTTTACCTTCCCGCCTCGCAGGTTCAATAATTAGCGAGCTTCATACGCCACGGAGCTCCTGGTCTTTCGAATTCTATTGGTCAATAAATTATGTATTCATCCTTTATTTAATATATACAACCCTGGCGATAAAAATTGCCTCCTAGGATTCCGAGTGCTGCTCAAGATCTCGCTGCCTGGCTTCAGAAGCCGCTTCCTCTGCTTCCCTGAGTCTCTCGGTCCTCTCCCTTTCCTCTCCCTTACGTTTCGCCGCCTCTTGGGCATTTAATTGCATCTTCTCGAGTTCCTCCCTCTGTTCCTCCTCCTCCTCATATCGGGCCAACCTCCCTTCCTGACCAGCCTTCCCCAAAATACCAGCAATCAATTGAACAGTCCGCAAACTAATCAAAGGCACGCGGGGTTAGCATAAATTTTCAAGTCAAAATTAAAGGAATTCTAGCATTATGTTTTAGTGAGAGCCCTACCTATCATCATTCGCAGGGATTGGGTACGTCACGCAAGTGGGATCAACATCGGTATCAATGATACCAATTGTGGGGATTCTATACTGGGCACACTCCTGTAGCATTGTTTCGTTCTCCAAGGGATTGAAGCATACTATCAAGTCAGGTCTGACAGCACCGAATCCATGAGGTACTTGAAGCGTGTCGTGAACAGTTTCGTTCGGATCGCCCTTTTCACTAGCTAGTTTTGCCTGAAGGGCTTTCTTTTGCTCCTCGGTCAACTTGACTTCTTGGTCAAGTTCGTCGAGTACACGCAATTCCTGATCAACAAGAAGTTGGTCTTTGTTTGTAATCGTACCGGGCACCCAACGCTCAGTGATGTGATAACCTTTAGTTCTCCTTGCAGCCTCCACGACCGCCCTCTCTTGACCGTCTCTGGTGCCCACGAAAATGATTATACCACCACTCTTAGAAACGCCGTGGACAATTTTGGCGGCACGTCTCAAATGAGCAGCAATAACATCTAGCGATATTAAATGTATGCCTTGACGGATACCGAAAATGTATCTTTGATTGCCTGGATTCCACAGAGCTGTGGCATGACCAAGATGGGCGCCAGAAGCAAGAAGGAGTTCGAGCGTGATTTGGCTCGGAGACGGTGGGTTCGTGATCAGTTCATGCGGTTTGTAGTGAGGTTCGAGGTTTGCACCAAGTCTGTTCGCCTTCTCTCCTACATGATTAGGGCATATGTATTAGCAACGCCAAAGTGTACACGCCGCGGCTACCGTGAATTGGAAGTAGCACGTACTTGCTGCTTTTTCAACCCGATACTGCTCAAGCGGAGTGAGCGGTCGATTGTTCTGGAACGGATTGCCTGACGGCAACCGAGCGGGGTGTTTAGCAAGGTGTGAAGCGTGCTTCAATTGCTCTTCGAAGCCGATTATAACAGGGGCTTCAGATGGGGACGGTCCGCTATCGCTCGAGGGTGGAGGTACGGCCGTCTCTGTACTATGGCATCGGGACCAGCATAGCGACGATGTGTATTGTACGGCGAACGCTGGGCAGGATATTGTTAACAAAGAATTGTTCTCAATGGGCAAACAGGGAACTTACTTGAAGACGGCGATGACAAGGCCGTGATCCGCCGCGATATCATGATTCTGTTGCTGATATCGCTACTCTACTCGCTATCATATTGGGACGTTTGTCTGGTGGGTCTTGAAATTTCTGAAGGAGAAAATACCACCAAACTAGTCGAAGCGTAGAAGACTTCAACACAACAAGAAAATTGTAAGATGTTTCCATGGCCAAAACACCAGTCCTGTTCCTTCTTCTCCGAGTTTTGCTTAGAAAGAGATGCTTCACATCATGGCTTTGATTTTGGATTCATCCGAGGAAATCACGTTCATCACAGTCTGTAGAGATAAGATCGTAGGCCCAAAGATTCCTTTAATTCCGAGGCCCCCAAAACTTATTACAGATTCGCAACCAATCAATATTCTGCTTTATAAGATTATTTTAACACAAAACGCCCCACTCCCGCAAAAGTACCATAATACAAGCTAAAATAGCAAACTTGAACCAAGGTAACCGCCGCCCAAGCTAGTCAAGCTATCGCCCTGCTGGAGCTGGGGATATCACCTGACTTGGGGGCTCAATAGGAGTTAGGTGCTCGGATGAAGAGGTGTTATCTTCGGCAGTACTCGTTTGTTCAGCACCGGAGTTGGTACGAGAGACCGGGGCTTCTGTACGAGGCGATGGGCCATCGGGGTTGCTTGTGTCCATTGGCTGCGATTCGCCAACGTTGGAGTTTGACCCTTGGGTATTTCTCGGGGAAACCCTCCCGACCTATTCCAAGTACTTCGTTAGCTGATGACTAGGCTCAAGGAATGATATTTATTTCGTTAGGCATACCAGCTTTGCATATCGGAGGCCGCAGCTATTGCAAAGATCCCTTTTCCCTGATGGACCCCTCCTCCACTCAGGGGTATTCTTCGTATGGCAATTAGCACAATCCTTCTCCAAGGCGTCTGCGCCTTTCTTTCGCTTCCTCCTCTTCTTCATATGTAACAAGGCGGCGCATTCTTCGCTCAGCCTCTTGTTAGTCCTCTGCATTTGCCGTAACTCGAACTGCCAACTACTACTTCTTGTCGTTTTTAGTTCGTCGAATAAGTTCTCGTCTTCATCTTCGGTGTTAGGGTCATTTGCACTGTTAGGATCATCAAAGGCCTTGATTCGGTCTTCCGCCGAGCTCTGAACCGGAGTTCGATCCGAAGAAGACACCATAGATGTGCCTGACCACGCCGGAGTCGGGTTCTTCGGGGTTGCACTACCGGCATCGCTCGAAGGCCCTCTCGTACTACTTGTTGCTGAATGCCTCGAATGTTTGGCTAATTTCGTTTGGGCGATTAGAAATGTTGGCTTCTTATGGCTTTCCTCCACATCAGGGAAAAATGTCGTGATAGCTTGTAAGAACTGACCCCTTCGGTTCTGTAAGTCGTGTCGCACGGTAACTTTTTTCCCGGTTCTGGTGGAGTCTAAAGCTTTGTTTACCTCTAATCGAGAATCGGGCCGCATTAGCGCCTGTATGCTGGTGCCGACCAGTTCGTCCGGTTCCCTATCCAGGAGCGATTTTGCGTGACTTGGAACAAAGAGAAACATTCCACTTGTTGAAAGTTTTGCCCACATCTCATTTTCTCCAATCCCGCCGTTTGCTTGGACGTCTTTCCAAGGTAGTTTATAGACCGGCCTTTCCCGTCCAACTAGAATTATGCATTTGCGGCCCTTCCCTTGCTCAATGTGTAATGATCCATGACTCTCAAACCATACATATCCGCTAAACTTTCTTCGAATCCGAAACACGATGTTGACCATAGATCCGGTTGATGTGTCCTTCAAATCTCTTGTGACTGGTACAATGTCGCTTGGATGGCAAACTGATGACAAGGCTGTCCCCACCAATTCCGAGGGCTCGTACTCTAAGACTGATTGTATTGAAGGTGAACAATACATGAAGAGACCCTTGAGAGAGAGTACATGGACAACATCGTCTGTATTCTCTAAAAGAATTTTGTCCCAGAGCCTTCTAGCCATGTCTGTATCTGCACTGCCCAATGATTGGAGAACCCTTGAGACGTCTTCTTTGCTAATTGTTGTTCCGGGAGCTTGTTGTCTTGATTCAGGAGGTGGTTGTAGGTAATAGCTCGGGGGCTCTCTGTGTTGATAATTTATTTGAATAGTACCATCTACGGTAAACGGAATTAGTAAGGGGTCGAAGAGGAAATACATGGCTATCGATGTGTCCAAAAAGTACCTCTGTTCTTGTTCATGATGGAACCTGGGTGGTCGACTAAATCAACCTGGAATCCTGATAAAAGGTGTCAGTCACTCTATTGCTAGCGAGATCTGTTGGTGTGGGTGGTCATACCAACTATATAAACAATTTCTTCGCCGTCCCAAGTGATAGGAATCGTTGTGAGCAAGTTCATAAAGGGTTGACCACCCTTCCTATAATTTATTAAAGAAACTTGCGCCTCATCAAGTTCGTCGCATTGTTGCTTAAGATATCTAACTGATTCTTCATCGACGTATTTTCTCTTATCGCCTCTTTCAACATCACCATTAGGAGATTGCAGGAAACGGCAGTTTCTTCCTAGTATTTCATGTTTAGTGTAGCCCGTCAGACGCTCAAAGGTAGCGCTGCAATAAACTATCGGCATGTCGAATTTCCTAGCGTCGCAGACAACAAATGCGCATGACATATCGACGGCCCCTATGTTTATTTTGGGGTTTGCTCTCGTTGCCACTCGCATCTTGAGTTCCAAAGCATCATCAGTATATGACCCGATTCCGGCTTCAAGATCGATACCATCGCAAGCTGATATTACTCACAAGAACTCCAACCATATCGAAACCACTATTGGAATATATGTTTTCCATTTTTATGTTCATAGTATTAAATGGAGCGGTCTGCCGAGGTGGCTGCGCTGTTGGTACTAAGAAAACTTGGTTAGGATCTTGATCAAGTGAATATTTGACTCGGGTAGTCGCGAAACTAACGAATTGGTATCACTTGTTGTCTATCACTAGATGGAATACCTTCAGGTTGTGATGGTAGCGACACAGCGTTACTTGTATCCATGACATCGACGAGTGAGTTATGCCTTCGGGTTATCTGGGGAGGCAAGTTTGGTTCAAAAGTCTGCAACTGTGCTGGTATTATTAATCCATCGCTGTAGCCGGTCATGTCTAGTAATCCTGGGCCAGCAGAGTTCGCTTGTGGTGAGATAAAGATCGGAGAATCATAAGCGTTTCCCATGGAAAGGCCAGTTGTATTTAAGGACTGAAGACTCATATTGAGAGATGACTGCGGGTCGAGTCCAGCAAAATTGACATAATTTATGGGAAAGCCGGCCATGCTCTGTCGCCGTAGTTCTTGTATGCTCTCTTCCATTATTGCGTCATCAACGTCGCTTTGCTGTAAGAGCGTGCCAGTAGTATCGATATTCGAGTCGAGAACAGGGCCAATAGTTCCACTTAAGGCTTCCATACTTGTACCAGCCATATTTTGGTAATGTGAGCCTTGATGCATTGCATCCGAGGTAGGGTTGACCTGGCTAGATATATCCTGCGGTAGATACCCGTACATCTCGTCTAAGTCGTGGGGATCCATGATTGTGGATTGAAGATATATGGGCCTGGTATAAGGTAAAGGGGGACCCGAATTAAAGACGGGGGCGTAGATTCTGGGGTGCTTAGGATTTTCGGCAAGGTAAGAGTTATAGATTTATATCTCAAAAAACTTTGTCCCGAGGCCGCATACCGACAAACATCCTCGACCAGATTGAGCTGTATATTTTCGTACACTAATCGTACCTACTCATGTGCGTGTGCATGCGTGTCAATATCTAGGTTGCACTGACCATGAATATCCGGTTTGTGCACCTCAGGCTACTTCTAGGACGTATATACCGACAGAGAAGGATGAAGAGAAGTGTTATCGGAACTCCGTAGTGTTTATGGCCACCGGAAACTAAAATAAAGAGATAGAAATATTCTGCGGATTTTTGAATACTCTGCGCCCCCTCTTTGGTACGGTATCTGTGCCCAGCACAAATATGTTCGGTAGTTAGTCTTGTTGTCTCCGCAAGCTTTGCGCAGGCTCGGTCATGCTATGGGGAGCAGGTCGAAGGGAGAAACGGGGAACAGGGAACGGGTTGAGGAGCGTCTAACACCGTAGCTGCGCGCAGATACTCGTGCGTATGTGCGCTCGAGATTGCCCTTCGGATAACAGAGGAGGTGGGTGATGGGAAAAGACAAATTTCCAGGTTGCGAGAGATGGGCGACACGAGAATTCGACTCTTCAAGGATGGTACTCTCAAGGTCTGCTGCTGGAGGTGCAGCCGCCACCGATACAAACACCCTGGCGACGACCAACCACTCCTTCGCGACGCTGGCCGAGTGTAGACTAAATAAGCCGGACAACTAGTAGCACCCCGAGTTGGGAGGGTTGTGGCATGTGAGGAGGTTGTGTCTCTAGGAATCGCACCAATTTGGGGATTGAAGGGAGGATGTCGAGGCCGAAGCTTGGGAAGAGCCGACGACAGAGCAGTGGAAAGCCCCGAGACAGAAGGTTTGAATGGTAAAACTACTGGAACACTAAAGAACCGCCGTTGGATCCGAAGTTAAAATTGTAGTCGGGGGCGCCTGTCCGGGAAGTGTTGGTTGGAAGAAGATATTCAAGGTCTGTTCCTGAGAATCAGCCGATAGTATTGTGATAATTGATGATGATGATGATGATGATGATAAATAATAAGGCCAATTGTTTAGGTTAAAAAACCGCACTTTACTTTTATGATAATACAATTCTCATTACTCTAGCTCTGAGGTATCTGACTAGGGGGGGGAAACAGGTTTTTGGGGCTGCATGAGGCGAATGCCATGGGTTGCCCACGCAAGGAACTCGAGAAACATGCAGCATGGAGACAGAATAGCTGTGACGGTGAAGAAGTCCGCAGCGAGTGGACTCTGTGTTTCAACCATATGCAAGGGCCTTTCAGGGTCCAGTTTAGTAGTAAGTGTAAGTAAGTAAGTACTCACTGTGAGTAATAAACAAGCACCTGTTATGCAAGAAAGTGTCATTGCTAAGACACGCTCTGAAGTCGGTCGGTGTTGGGAAGAAAACACAGAGGATTCCATCAAAAAGCCTCCCCAAAGCGCCTCTAGCTTTTAACGTAATGTTTTCGCTTCAGCGTAGACGTTGCATCCCCGTTTATTCCCCTCCTCCTAGTCTGATCCTCGCTCGCCCCTTGCTCTTTCGCTCTCTTCGCGGCCGCATGCCTTTCGCTTGCCATCTGTAACGACCTTTAGCATTCGTGGTGAATAAGAATGAATTATACGGGTTGTCTTTACCTGCAATGCACTCTTTTTCACCTCTGTTTCCTGGACCTCGCTCCTTTCTAGGCCAGCTGTCAAGTTGCCCCAGTCGTATCGCCGTGTCTTATACATGTCCATTCTCCAATTTCTCCATACTGCGCGACCATAGAACGAATCCCTCAGTCGTTGTTCTGAACCCAGTAGCTCGTCCGCAATTCGCTGTCTCTGTAACTTAAGACTTGCCATAGTGGATACCCATAGCGCATCGACAGTATGGGACCCAATAGGGTGGAGAGCTAGTTCTACGACTTCCCCAGATAATAAGCCGATAAACTTGCGTTTGAATGGGATATCCGATGGCTCCCCGACCAAGCTGCTCTGGATTGCATGTGATGCTGTGTGGTGTTTGCAGAGTTGTTTGAGAATCTGACTTGAGCAGGATGTGATGCTAATTATATGTTAGCCATCCTCGAATGGTATTAAAGTGTCGTCAAGTTAGCTAATCTTACCAATTCTTAATTTTATTCGAAGCATCGCCGGGAACCATAAGCAGAGTTTGGACCAATAATGAGGCGTGCAGCTGGCTTGGTTTACTCTTTTCTTTACCCTTCATCTCTGTGGAGTCAAGGCCCTCGAGTTCTTCCAAATTTGTTTCCAACATCTCGAGTAAAAAATCTTGTTCTTTCCCTGTTTCCTCACCCATTTCTTTGAAAAGGGTAGAGCAGAAATCCGATGAGCTGATCCCATGCTTTTCGCAATTTTCAATAACCGCTCTGATCACTGCGGTTCGATGGGTTTCCAGAAGAGATGGAAGAGCCCCGCGTAACTCAGCCTCTGCATTTTTAAATTCCTGCGACTCTAGCTTTTCCAAGACTCTCGTCACCACAAAAGATCCGGTGTCGTTACTTGCTAATCTGCCAAGTTGGCCCTTAAAGTATGCTGCGTAGACTTGATTGAAAGTCTTCTTGGGCACACACAAGATGACTTTCTCCAGTAAATGGGAGCCAACTTTGTCACCGAACAACATTTTCACAAACGACCTTGTCGTTTCGATATCCCTCTCTTCGTCACCAGGTAATTCCAATAGCAGTTTCCCGACCAAAGAATCTTCAATCTTGGTCTTATACTTCCTCGACCGTCCCAAGTCTAGCTCTATAAGCAGCTGTAGTGTCGGGCTTCCTAGAGGATCTGTGGCGAGATTCCTGATACTTTCTCGGCTTATATCGTTGGTTATAGTATTTATGATTTTGCTTAGTGATTCCCTGAAGGATTCCGGTACATGTCTCGCCTGCGTTTTCTCTTCGTTTTCAGGGAGGTAGGATGTCTTCCCTTTCCCTTGACTTTTTGCTGAGGATTTGTGAGAGGGTCGTTCAAGTGGTGCTCCAGATAGCACAAGGAAGATTGTTCTGAGTGGATGGGCCCCAAATGGATTCATCAGCAGGTTATCCATTGAGGGTTCGAGTTCGGCGATTGTATTTAAGAATAAGAATTCAGTAGACGAATTGCCCGACCCGTCTCCAGCAGTATTATGCTCTTGTTGGGGCTCTCGGTATTCTGCTGAAGCCACTGAAGCTGCAACTGTGAATAAGGTTTCACAGCAGTGCGATGCAAATCGATGCGACATGAGCTGATCAAAGCTATATAACCATTTAATGTTCTGTTTGTTTAGAATAATTGGGGAGTTGACCTACTGCCCAAGGAACTTTCGGAAAATTATTTTCACACGATCCGCACTCGCTACGAAGAGCAGCCTTTGGAAGAGCCTCGAGCAACCCTGGCTACAAGCCATCTTGAGCTCTTTATTTTCGGTTTCTTTCAGCACGTTCTGTATGAAAATTTCTCTCTCTAAACCATCCGGGAATAAATCGCATCAGCTAACAATGCATTGGGTTTCAGCTTTAAGCGCCTTCACACTATGCTGTAATGCAGTATTGGAGTAGACTCTACCTTCATCGTTACCAAACTGATTAGCCTCTAGCATATCATCAGCTTTTCTAAAATACTCCTGCTCTTGGTCGTCCAGTAGTCCGTAAAATGTAGTGCCAGGTGCTATCGAAGACTCGAACGGCAATTGACCTTGCCCTGTAGAACCGTCGCCCGCTATAAAGGCTTGCGCACTCAGTGCGAGACCTTGCGGCTTTTCGATTGTCGGTTCATGAACATCACCATCATGAGCGAGCTTTTGTCTTTTAACTTCGCGACGGCCGCGCTTTTTGAGCTCTTTCGGCATATTGAAGGAATCGAACGGCTTTGTCTGTTGCGCGTCGTGCGGTGCGATGTTGACGGGGACTATCGTTCGGTTGTGTGAAATCTATGCGGGTTTGTCGGCCGAAGAAGAAAAATTTTGGGTTTGTCGCGAGAGTTTTCTGGCTAAGATGTAGCGCGTCCCACCATATGAAGCACCAACACGAAATGCTTGCGGCTGTCACCTTGTTCGAATATATATAAACGCTTAACTAGGATTGACGATAACTACATTGCAGTGAACTTACTAAGTAATGAAAGTAATGGTAAGTAACTAAAGTCGTCGTGGCTACGTTCGTTGGTCTTTGGAGCGATAGACAGAACGAATGTTTAGGGCAAGAAAGAACCCGATACCTGTGCGAAATCGAGCCTTTCAGTTCGAGACGCACGTGGATATAAAACGCCAATGAGAAAGTAGGAAAGAAAAACGACCCAGAAGAGAAACTTCTAGCTAAACAAGGCTTATGCTGCATCCATTCCAAACATTGCACAGGCGAAGATATAGACATCGTTTCAAGTCATTCGATGTAAAGACAAACATGGCTAACTGAGCCAGCACCACTCCAAACGCATCCAAAATAATATTCAAGAATATATTAAAACTTAGATCCCAGGAAACTAAGACTTCTGCCAAAGGCCTCTCGCAGTCGCAGCTTGCGCGGTACCTTGCCACAATCCCCCAGCTGGTGTCTGGTTTTGTTGCTTCTTCTCTTTTTGATTTTCCGGAGCAGAGCTTAAGGCTCCATCCATCATACCACCCTCTCGAAGCTTATTGATGGCTCGAATGGTATCAATCGCTGCATGAAGCGTCCGCCTGGCATTGAAGTTCTTGCGAACTGTTGGCAATAGGTCTGCTTCCTTCTCAGGTTGTTCCTCGACGATGAATGGATGCTCGAGAGCAGCGTGTGCTGTTGGCCGCGCTTTCGGGTCGATTGTCAAGCACCGTCGGATGAAATCCTTAGCTATTTAATTCACAGGTCATTAGTCGACGAAACCACTGGTGCTCAATTATATCTAGATGCCGTACCATTCTCGGAGATGTCTTGCCAGTATTGTGCTGGCTCAAACTTATAATCTGCTTTGAGGATGGCTTGCATTTCCTCGAGGTTTGAATCTCTGTCAAAAGGAGTGTAGCCACATAAGAGAAAGTATGTGATGACACCAATGGCCCATATATCACTACGGGTTATGGGTAAGTTGGTTTCAAATCTACTAAGAAGTTAATTATGGGCTAATTCTACTTACACCGGCTTCCCATGTCCTGTTTTCTTGAATATTTCAGGAGCCTACCAAATGTCCCATTAGCAATGGTGCTTAAGCTACGAAAATGTGTGGAATTACACTTTACCATATATCCTGGCGTACCACATGTAGTCGTCAATACGTGAAACCGTTCCTCATCCATGATTCTCGACAATCCAAAATCCGCGATTAGCAGATCGGCATTATCCTCTGGTGTTCGAAATAATAGATTTTCAGGCTTGAGATCACGGTGAACTATTCCGTGGTCATGCAAGTACGCGACGGCCGACAGTGTGGCTCGAATTAAGTCAGCGGCATCGGACTCGAAATAAGAACCTTTCCTGCAGATTCTATCGAAGAGTTCGCCCCCGAGAGCTAAGTCCGTCACCAGATACACTAAAATCAAAATTAGCATGATGTTGTTTCAATCCTAGGTCTCTCCACCAATTTCCACGCACAATTGTTCATTGTCTCAAAGTAGTCCACGAGAGTAAGAATGTTCTGATGGCCCATGGACACTTTCTTTAAAACGGCAATTTCATTTCGAACCTAATTGGTTTGTTAATCAAAATTTTAGCAAGAAGGCTCGGATGGCTGTGCGGAAGAGGTCCAACCATGTGCTCTCTCCCAGCCATTAACTTCTTATTTATGATTTTAGCTGCATAATATCTCCCGGTGTCGATATGGACGCACTCCCTGACGACAGAGTACGATCCAGACCCCAGAGTTTTCCCCGTTTTGTATCGACATGCCTGGATTGGCGGCGCTGGTTGCTGAGGCGGTTTTGGGGATTGGTTTGTGGTTGGAGGCTGTGGAGACGCCATAATATTCGGTCTAGAGATAGACAAGCCCTTTTCGCTGTTGCGGCGGAGGACACTTGTTGCACAGAAGTAGAAAGCGCTCGATAAGACGAGCGCCGGGTTTCCACTACACGACGTTGATATCGATACCAGAGCCGGACCTTGCTTAGAGCAACACCCGTACGTTCCAAGCGGCACGGAAGCCTCGATCTATCAGGTGCGGCGGGTGTTCGATTTAACAGGCAGGGTTGAGGCAGGCTCCGTTTGGTTGATTGTCGGGAGCAAAAGGTGTTGCCAACAACGCTAGGTGCGTCGCAAAGAATTCAAGGCCTGATGGATCTCGTCCGGACGGCGAGCTGAGCGACGTAGGTGAGATGAGCGAGGAAGAAGGGGATGCGTGCGGGTAGAGCTAATGCGCTGGGGGTTAAGTACCAGTACTCACATGCGGAATCAAGGTGAGATGGAGCGGGGGTAGTGCATGCAGCCCTGCCGGTGGAGACCAATGTTTTATCTTCAAGCTCAGCTCGCAAGGCAAAGTAGTATGTTCAGCCATGTGGAGTGTGCCACCGCCGCGTATCATTGGCTGTCTGCTTCGTCTCCGGTACTACGTACAACGGTAGGGAGTCAATTAAATTCGCGTGCCTCGATTGATGAGAAGGTGCAAGATCAGTCAGATCAATCGCTTCCATTGCTTTCTTCACATTGCAATATATCATTTGCGAGCCGTTGGTAGGCTAAAAGGAATAAAAACTCCACGACTTGACGCTTGAATTTCACGCTTAGAACAAGGCATTTTCAACCGAAAAAAAAAAAAAGTAATCCGCGTACATGGAGTAGAAGAGGGCGATAAGCTAGTCGTACGGACGTGGAAGGTTTTCGTATAGAGCACAAGAAAAGTAAGGCGAAAGAAAACGAAAGAATGGTGTTTGAAAATAGAAGTCACAAGTGGCAGTGAACAGAAAACATTACGGCGTGGCTTCCTTCTTACTGCAGTGAAAGCTCTAGAGTACAAATGGATCTACTGTTTTGGGAAGCCACCGGGAACATGGAAGTCGGAGATGGTGAAGTTCGAATTAGTGCGCTGTGTAGGGATCACGGGAGGTTCTCGGGCGGAAGATTGAACTTCTCCGTATGATTTGGTCGGCTTCTGGGGCACGCCTGCTTCAATTTGCGTGGTCACAAACGGTGTGTCCGTAAGATTAGCTGGATTTGTGACACTTGCAGACGGTCCACCTCTCGGAACCGAGTCTTGCCCACCAGTCCCAGGAGAAGACTGTGGTGCACGATAGAGTTCGTAGGCACCGGCCCCGGCTATTCCCGTGGCCGCATCGGCTTCATAAGCGGCAAGGCTTGATAGAGTGTTTTCAGAACCTTCTGGTTGTCGATTGGTGAGTTCTGAGTTTGCGAGGAAGGAGGTATCAGGTTGTCCAGTAATGGGATCTATACCATATGTACCGGTTGGTTTGCGAGATGGAGTGTGGCGGGGCCTAGACGGTGTGCTATCCCTGCGTTCGAGAATATCATTTGGGCCTGTTTGTTCTGACATACGGCGCTCGATCTCCGGAGGAACACTCGCTAAAACTGGTTGAAAATCTTCACCATCATGCAACGTTGATGTAGGTGGGTGCTAAAATCAGATTAAAGAAAAAGAAAAACTTAGCATCTTATTCCGAATTCCTATTAAGCGTTCAAGTCTACTTACTTTTGCGTCATACGAAAAGGCGGATGGGTTGCGTTGAATTGTCGGCCGCCCCGCCGCAAATGCATTGAAATGATGCTCATCATATTCGCCTCCTTGCGCTGCGGGGTAGCTTTCATAAGGCTCGACGGTACCCGGTCCGCCGATTAGTGATTGATCGGAGGCACCGCTAGTGGCGGATCTGAGTGAACGCCGGCGTTGAATGTCAATATCGGAAGGGAATCTTCCACCCTCGGGTCGAGGTTCATGAATAGAGGGCTCCGAACCGATCAATGCACTGCGATCTGCAGAATATGGAATTTCATCAGCTTCGTCGTTTTCTAGTCCATTCTCGGAACTAGATGAGCCTGCTTCTTTTGCCGGGGCACCATCTATGGAGGTGTGGTGTTTCTGATGAGATGCAACGAATGCATTGCGTTCAGGACCCGAGAGCTCAATAAGCTTCTTGATGTCCTCATAGAATCCAATCATAGCCTCATGGGTCTCCGCTCGGAAAACCCAGCTGTGGCCACTGATTATCTTTTATTAGTAAAAGAAACATCCGACGCTAATTCCATTTCACTTACCGGTGTAGGGCGCCGGTCTGCCTTCCCTTCACTACGAACTTATGAGACCCAGCACTAGGCTGGGTATGACTACCCATGGTGCAGTCTGGAAGGTAAAGAGACATGACTGGCGTCATATCGTGATTCCTGTCTGGCGTTTTGAACTCGTGCAAGTGCGATGGTGATAGGACATACCATCCCGGAGTGTATGATTTGAGGTATTTTGATTTTCTTTCCAAGAGCCCAGTCCGAACCTCAACCGACGCAGGGTGGTTCCAGCCAGGGTACTCTACGTCATCAAAGGATCTTACTGGAATGCGTGGATCGACGAAGTCAGGATCGCGTTCGACGAAACATGTCCATTCGTGATCGGGGGGTAGGTTTATGGTGCGTGTTTGTAATCGCTCGGCAGTATCCGTCAAATCCGCACCTTCCATCCGCAGGATGTTCATGTATGACTCGAAAGCTTTCTGTATTTCTGAAACGACGATACTTTCAAGCTCGCGTCCGCTACTTTCGAGGTTCAAGTAGGCCTATAATCCAAGTATCAGTAACATTGCAGCTACGCATTTGGATGGACAGGGCTCACTCACCCTATGGAGATAGTTTTCTTCGGCCAACTGCCTCCGCAGTTGTTTGTCAACGGCTAGTTTCACGATATATGGATCATTTTTCCCGGATGCGAGAGAAGGATTCGCATCAACGGCGAGCAATGCATCTGCGAGTTGTGTGACCGCCCTCCGGGTACCCTCTCTCTCTTTATCCAAGGTGTTCTTAAAGTCGCCCGACAAGGCCTTGATTTCTTTTATCTTCCCGCTGAGATCGTTCCTTAGCCCGCTCAAGGAGCTAATAATTTGTACTTGAATCTGCTTCGACTGTTCACTAGCCAACATGGAGGATTTATGGTGTTCCTTCAGTACGACGTTGGTCTCGAGGATGCCCCCACTACGCAGGAACATCTCGGGTTCGATGGCGCTGTTCAGAGTGTGAAACAATCTGCTCGTGGTTTTAGCTTGAGCTTCGTACGAAATCTGAACCTCTTTAAAATAGGAGATGTAGTCCTTCAAGATTCGTCTCCAACCAGCGAATCTGTTGGCAAGAATTTCTGTGGGGTTGCCATGTGAAGGGACGGGCGAGTGGAAAGCCGAGTTGGGATTTTCACTATCCATTTCACCGACAGTCGACCTGCGAGAGCGAGAGCCGGAGCGTTTTAGTGAGCTGCTTCTCCGAAAAGAATTCCGCTTCTTGAGAGTTGACGGCTGTCGGGATGGCAGGTCGGTGGCGCCTCCTTTCACACTCCCGTCGGTAGATTTGGCATCTCCATCGTTCGATCTAAAACTATAAGCTCTATCGGTTTCCGAGGTATCCGCTGTTCTCGGTCGCTGAGAGATGTAACTAGAGGATCTTGCGATATCCGGGACAGGGGTTTGCGACCTCGAATGAGGTTTGTTGCCCCCGCTGTACGTCGACATGTTTTGCGACGGGGCAGAAGCCTCGTGCGGCCACAAAAGTTGGATCGGGTTTATCAATTCTGTTTGAAGCGTACGCAGTCCGGAAGGATCGGTTGGGGAAGATGGAAGAAAAGGTGTGCGCTCTGCCGCTGAGGATGATGAAGATGGGATGAAGATGGGATGCACGATATACCAAAGGGATGATGAGTTGAAAGATTCGGGGAAAGGGAAGTCGGGAGGAGGAAGAGGAGAACGAGAATCTGGAGGGAGGGGGCTTTAGCTAGAAACAGGAAACAGGAAACAGGAAACAGAAGGAGAGTTAGTGTCTCGAAGGACTGGTGGGCCCTGGAGAGTGGGAATGGCAGGGCTATGACGAAAGGCGCAAAGGGCCAAGCCAGGGTATCAGTTCGAGTCTTCTGCTCGGACGACTCGAGCGGGCGTGAGATGCGGCATCCAGGACTGGGAGAGGACGGATTGAGGTGGCCGACGATATTGTTATGATTATAAGTTTACGATTAGGATTTGAATCGAAGCCGGGCGCGGCCAACCTGGGACGGCTGCGCAGAGTTTTTCCCCGCTGGTAACTGGAGGGAATATCGTGGTTCGAACTGCATTCGGAGCAGGGACGCTAGAGCGCGGTCGATGGCTGATTCCCCGGCCGGGTTACGTCATCCCTGCCATGCCCGCGCGCTCAGCCTCCCCGGCGAAGAGTACTTACTTAAGTACTGAGTGCTTGAGTACGTAAGTCCTTGAGTTGATAGGTAGCAAGGCCTACTACTATATAGGTATATAGGTATATAGGTATATAGTACTGATAGCAAGCGGTCGCAGCGGCTTAATTAATAATTATAATTATGATCGATGGGGAGCACAGCCACGGGCGCCGGTGCTGTGGCGGGTGAGCTCCGAGCCCCATTGATCGGATCGCACGCACCTCTCTCTAGCTGAGCTGCTGCGGGGCGGCTGTCTGTCTGGCTGTCTGATGGGCTTCTTTCCCACAAACGTCGTCATCTAACACTGACCACCGCTCAACATCTTCGGGACACGCTCTGGGAGACCGTTCTTTGGATAATGGGAGTTCGATGAAAAGGGCACATCGCTGGAGTTCTCCTGATCCCGCAGTGGTGCTTTCACAGGCGCCGCGGGGCCATCCGTACCCCGTATGTATCTCAACCAATATACGCACGCTGCTGTCCCACATCCGTTCCGTTTCCTGATATCGCCAGATTCCTCCCGCACGCTGACCCCAAACTCCCGCGGCCATCGCAGCCGCCGCCCCTGTCAATTAACTGCCCGGCTTCATCTAGCTGATCAATCTGTATCCACTCAAAATAGTCAATCCACCCGACACCTCTTCCGGTATCCTTCGACGCACCTTTGAGCCAACTTCTGAGCCGGCTGGTATCGCGGACACCTCCCCTCGACGTAAATTCTGGACCTCGTAGACCCTCGCCCGTGATAATATCAGGAACCAACCATGTCAACGTCACAGACATCCCCCTCGCCTGAGCTGACCGCTCAAAAAATGTCCGCATCTTCGAGCCAGACTTCCCTCCGGGCGATCCCCCGCTCGCCTTCTCGACAACCCTCGCTTTCCCATGCGTCTTTCGTAGATTTGCTTGCTGTTGCGCCCCGCCCGGAGGGTGCCGTCGTGCAGCGAGATTGGCGGACTGTTCAATGCAAAGAACTTGTCGCAAACCAAGAGCTTCGATTCGTCAAGGAAAACACCCCGATCGAAGATGCCTGCAAGGTACTCGAATGACCATACTGCTCCCCTTATATTAACTCCCTTCTCCAATGTCCCGACGTAACTAACTGGGGATTCTCTGTAAAGATGCTAGTCGAGCACGGCATATCTTCGTTGCCTATACAATCCGAGAGCGGTGCGGTGATTGGAACATTCGATTACAGCGATCTCACAGCATTTCTTCTCATGGCCTTGGGGGTCTGGAAGGGCGATCCCTCCGATACCGACGGACATACCTTCCAGGATCTTGCGAGACAGAGCAGATCGGGTGGCGATACCCCAGTTAAGTTTGTGAAGGATCTCGGGAAGAAAGACCCCTTCATAACGGTTTCCGAGAATGAGGGCCTCGCCAGAATCGTCGAGATACTTGGGAGCGGGGTTCATCGTGTCGCTGTCGTAAAAGAGGGTACGGACAGTGTCATCGGGGTTATCAGCCAATTGAAAATGATCGAATTCTTTTGGAACAACGTTAAGAGTTTCCAGCAAATTGACCAAATCGTGCCCTTATCCTTGAGAGAACTGAACTTCGGATCCGCTCAAGTAATCTCGATAAAGTAAGCACCCTCTGAACGTTGCAATCAGATATCATCACTAAAAGTCTCTTCTTCGTCGGATCCAGTGGCGATCAACGGGTGTTGGAGGCCCTGGAGTTGATGAACTCAGAAGGGATATCATCTCTAGCCGTGGTAGATTCTAATCACAATGTCGTCGGGAATATTTCAACAACAGATGTGAAGGTCCGTACAACCTTACAGCTCAGTAGCTGTAAACCAATATTGACGTGATAGCTGCCTAGCATCTCACTAAAACGAGCTCGCTTCCATTAATCAAATCTTCTTGCCTCCACTTCCTCTCTGTGATTTTATCGGATCGGGGTCTGGATGATGGCAAAGACTCCTACCCTGTCTTCTACGTCAATCCCCACTCTACTTTGGCGCATACTATAGCCAAGATAATCGCGACGAGGGCACATAGGTAACAGAGGCCACTGCCGTATTATACAACATGCTCACCGATATAACGAATGACTAATCCTTTAAATAGAATGTGGCTTGTTGATGCCCCAAGCGAAGGAAACAGTGCGCCGTCCACGCCAACGATACCACCGGCGACAGCCGTGCCCCCTCCTTCTCTAGCTGGTGCATCTCCTCTAGCAGCTAGTTTCCCAGCTGCGGCAAGCTTGAGTGTAGCCTCCGTGCCTGGAGCTCGCTTGAGCGGCCGCCTCATCGGCGTCGTATCTTTAACAGATATTCTCAACCTGGTAGGAAGGTCCTCCGGACTCACGAATCTCGACCCGGGCGAGGCGCGGCGCCAGAGAAGGAGGAGCAGCTCGAGCAGTGTCCGAGCATCTATCGACCTCGGACGACCGTCCGTTGAAACCCGCCGTCAGTGACAGCAGAGAGGCAAAGAGATGGTTGGAGTCTACTGTCAATTGCGTGAGACATGCCCACGCACGAGGGTACTCATTCTTTGTTCTATTATTGTTCATGAAAATATTGATTTGAAGACAAATTTTGGATTCGCAACACAAAAGGCACAGCCCGTACCGTACCTTTTTGTCAGCTTTTGATTTTTGGAGATTCTGTTCGTGTACTATACCAGCGAGTACGTGCACCTTGTAGGCCGCATCTTAAGGGTGCGCAGTTCAATTAAGCTCTGTGGTCTGGTTATTCCGATGAAGCGACCATGTCGTAACCTAGCAGCGGTCGGAGAGCGGGCTCAGCGTTCAACCGAGCGTTCAGCGCGTCTGTTCAATCATTTCACGCATAGCAGGAATCCCAACTGGCGTCGCAACCACATGCTGAATCCGAGGAAACATGCGAGAGCTATTGGTTGAAAATGGATGGTGGAAAGAATGGCCAAGCCCTGGGGGGCAAGCAGGACACCAACAGGCATGTTGCACTTCGTAGAGGAGACACTTGTGCTGGACAATGGCAAGCGATAGCTACAAGGCAAACGTAGAGAAAAGGGTGTGGGGGGAAGAGGGTGGTTGCGGTCGTAGTTAGTTGATCGAAATGATAAGTGATGGTGGTGAGCAGGACGCCACATATTTCTCTTCAGCAACAACACCTCTCCCCAAATAAGCTGTGTCTCCAGCTCGCATCCCAGAACCTCACCCAGAACTACCTCTCACTACCGCAACTACCACCACCACCACCACCACCACCACCGTCATCTCGACTGTCAACACTCTCCTTAACTTTAATCTTCAATCCGCTCACCAATCATACAAGAGTACGTGAAGCATCCCACATTCATATAAGCCCACCGCATACGCCCCCTTCTAGCTAGGACTTGAACTCCCGCAAAAGGCCCCTGTTTTTGTCGTCAGAGTGCCGGTTTTTAACGATATGCCTTGAGCTTTAGGGAACACACGCGGCTATGGCTGACGAAAAATATGATAACTACAACTTCCCACATGTCCATCCTGCTGGTGAAGTACCGAAGGGCGGTCACCCTGGTGGGACAGATCCCAAGCAAGACGCCCAAGTCTTTCAACTGAGGACTATGTTGGAGCAAGAAGGATACACCGAGAGACTCGACACCAATACCATGGTATGGATTAGGGCGCTGTATAAACCCTCCTCGTGAATTTGATGCATATACTCACCATGCTATCCTATTTGATGTAGTTGCGATTTCTTCGAGCCAGGAAATTTGATGTCGGGCTTGCGAAAGCCATGTTCATCGACACGGAAAAGTGGAGAGCGGATCTAAAACTCGACGATACTGTTCCAACGTGGACTTACCCCGAGAAGCCTGAAGTCTTCAAATATTATCCTCAGTACTATCACAAAACAGATAAAGTACCGCACCTCACGCCGTTCTCTCTCCTATCGCCCCAGGGAGTATCTCTTTAACACCAGAATTTAGGACGGTCGGCCAGTATACATTGAACAGCTCGGAAAAATCGATCTTTCTGCATTGTATGGTTTCTTCACATGGCCGTCATATGCGTCTTCGTAGGCTCAGTGGTTGACATCTATCTCATTTCCATAGGATGAAAATTACGGAAGAGTCGCGTATGTTGATGAACCTCGCGGTTGAATACGAAAGGTTCGCCGATCCTCGTCTACCAGCTTGCTCGAGAAAGGCTGGGAGACTTTTGGAAACCTGTTGCAGTATGTTCGAACCGTACCCTTTATTACCGTGAATATGTCGCCCGTCTAAAACGTCATTCTCCGGCCCTCTTTTCTTATAGCTATCATGGATCTGAAGGGCGTCAGTCTTCTAAACATCCCATCCGCATACGGCTACTTGAAGAAAGCATCGGCCATTTCACAGAACTACTATCCTGAACGGTATGGGTACTTCTATCGATATTGATTCCGTCTTCTAACTTTATCTCACGGCTTCTAGGTTGGGGAAACTCTACATTATAAATGCACCATGGGGTTTCTCAGGCATGTGGAGCGTTATAAAAGCATGGCTCGACCCCGTAACACAGCAAAAGATAATGGTCCTCGGCACGAGCTATCAGAGCTATCTCCTTGAGCAAATCCCCGCCGAAAATCTGCCGCAGGAATTTGGAGGCACTTGTTCATGCGAAGGTGGCTGTCAATTGAGTGATTCGGGTCCATGGAATGAAGAACAACACCAAGGTCCCTTCTTCAAGTCTGCTCCGACGAAGGAAGCTGAGCCGACGGCTACAGAGGCGCCAGCGCCTACACCAGAAACTACCGCTTAATACTTGATGATGTTTCTGGGAATGTACTCGCAAACTAAGGTAGAATACATTCTTAACGAGATGAAGAAGGAAGTGAAGTAGTGATTAGGGCTCGGCTTTGAAGTTTCTTCTAATGTTTGGCTATGGAAAATCTCATCCGCTATCATATTTCTTAAGCATCAGCGCGACGTGCATCTATGATAGACCGATCTCGAGGATATGTTGGGCCAATGCGAAAGAAATAGCGCTGCGGAAGAGCTTGGCTAGTCGAGGGCATTATTAAGTAGTATCGAGTACATCCTATACACATATATACGTATATACACACAAATACTTGTAATGGATCAAAGGGTCTGTTTGTTGATTGCTTTCCCCCTTTGGCTCGATGACCGGTGAAACAAAAACAACACCCAGACCGAACCAACCCTTTCGGGACCAAGTGCGCAGCCTCCCAGTTCTTCAACCATCCTTCTCATCGCTACCCCCCACCAAGCTTTACAGCTCGCTCTTCGCCGTCGCCGTCGCCGTCGCTCGCAAATGGCAGACGCAGAGCATCCTAAAGTTCGTCTCGACACTATTGCCGAGTACAAGACGCTACTAAATCGAGTGGAGCAGCTGTCCCGCGATAAACTTGCACAGCACTTCCCGCAATCCGCGAACGCAAGCGCCAAAGACGAGGCTTACCGGAAGAGGGTAGAAGCACTGGTCGCGGAGGTAAGAGTTACCAACGGAATACCCTTTACTCATCACAAAGGTATCTTGTCGATATGCGAATCTCACCGACCCATGACCCTTTAGTATGTACGGCGGCTGTTCGATCTAGCAAACCAAAACATTTCAATAAATGGCAATGATATCGGAGACGTGGATTCCGTGCTTAAGGCCGAGGAGGAAGAGCGTACGAAACCCTATTGCGATTCTCCTGCTCAATGACACGGCTTAGGCCTAACAATCGGCATCTAGAATACGAACCCTATGACGACAAGCTTCGTGTCCGGGTCAATGAGCTGATCGCCCAGGTCGGAAAAGCCACTGCGGACGTTGCAAAACTACGACGAGAAGCCCCGAAGAAAGCAGCCGCCGCATATGCCAAGAAACTAGCTACCGATATTGAAAAGGAAGCTTCATTAGCGGAAGCAGTGCTGAAAGATGCCGATAATATGATGGATGAAGAAGGGGACACATCAATGATCGATTGGGGCATCAAACCACTAGCGAGGCAACAAGAAGTTGAAAAGGCTTGGGAGGATGCGGTTGAGTTGCTGCCGGTTCTGAAGAAGGTTGTGACAATTCTCGCTATCGTAATAATCATCTACATATGACACTGACAATCGTGTCTTTTCATAGATGGACGGCCCTTTGACGACTGCGCAAGGACAGGTGGCCAAGGCTCAGCAAGTGTTAGAACACATTCAACAGACGAAATGAAGCGTTACGGGCTTAACATGGGGCATCAATGTTACACGGTCTACGAAGTTTCCGGGTTTCGGATTTGCGATATTTCTTTGCTGGCATAGCGAAAGGTTCTTTTTGGTATCCGGCGCACCGGTTTAGGGAAAGCTTCTATAATTTCTGTTAAAAAGAGGGGGAAAAAGAAGAAAAAATCAAATGTAAGATAGCAAATGAACCCAGCTGGGGTGAAGAATAAAACCCTTCCAAAGAGAAGAAAAGCAGAAGCAAAAGCAAAACAACAGTAACACCTTGCGCAAAAGGAGGGTAAAGGAGAACGTTTCTGAAAGAATATCCTGACTGTCGCTAAACTGCGTTCAAAAAAGGAAAAAAGGAACAAGCTTGGGGTAGAGTACCTCCTCCTTGAGCTTCTGAAAATATCAAAACAGATAAACAGATGCAAAAAAGAGCGCCGTATATATGTATAACTCAGAAGGAAGAACCACAAGAGAAGGTAAAAGAAAAGAAGACAGCGGGTTTCGTGCGTCTTGACTGGCGAGGTGTAACTAGTGAAAAGCGGGGATCCCGATGATAGATTTTTACTTTGAGGCTTCGGGCCCAAGTCATCTCAACCTAGTTTCCTCGGCCCGGTCTCGATCGAGATCCATAAGCCCGTCTTCCTCGTCATCTAGGATAATTTCGTGCACAACGTCGACGCGCTCGCTAAGGGGTGGTACCGTGATGTCCGAGTGATGAGGTAGAAACATTTCTTGGTTCCAGTCAAATCCTTGGCCGGCCTTGACGCAGGTGACAAGGCGAGCAGTGCCGTCTCGGGTTCCGAGATCGAAGACCGTGTGTTCTTGTTTGGATAGGGAAGAGCCTGCGCGAAAGCTTATTAGAAGAGGGTCACTGGTTTGGGCGCCGCGGTTGGGCTTACTTAGGAGTGACTGGCGCCGTCTGTGACCAAAAACGGCCGCAGACGGCGAGTTGGCGGAAGTTGATGGGGAAGACATATCATCGGAATGCCCGGGGGAGGAAGGCGACGCAGCCTTTTTGGAAGAGTTTTTGGGGATTGGGATGGCAGAGGACATTGTTCCCGATACGAGAGCCAGGCTGGTCGTGTCGGAAGCAGGCCTGGGCGGTATGTGTGTCTGTGTGTGTGATGTAGGAGGTGGAGTGGACGGTCCAGTGGAGTCCAGCGAGTTCTATAACAGAGTGAGCTGGAAACAAGCTTTGGCTCTTCGGGCGGCGGAAGGAGGGAGAGGAGGCAAGGTCGACAGAAGGGAAGCGGCGTGTGAATCAATTGACGTCAAGGGTACAACGAGCACGGAACGGAAGCTTCACGGGAGGATCAGCGAAGGAACAGAAGATGATGGAGGAGGAGGAGGAGGAGGAGGAAATGGGATTGGTATCAGCGGCCGCCGCGGGCGAGTGAGTGTGAATACGGGAGAGGAGGAGTATGAAGAAGTGTGAAGAAGAGGAGGAGGAGGAGGAGGGGGGACGAAGCAGCACGCTCAGCAAGAAAGGCGGACGAAGTCGGCGGGACGACATTCAACACGAGGATCCGCACACCGCAACGCAGCAGATGGCGATCGGAGTCACTCCGCAACACACGCTCCCAACACAGTCACCCTCCAGCAGCCTCGCGTGGCTCACACACGCTTCCTTCGAGTACTTGCTAATATAAATATACTACAGTAGACGACGACCTTCGATGAATTTATATATTACCACACTCCACCCGTCGCAGCACACCCTTGGAAAAGGGTCCTCCCAGCAGCTCCAATGACGCTAGCCATGCACACCAAGCTGAGTCAGATAAATCTCTGGTCTGCGCGCGCGCGGGTCACGGAGAATTGGGCTGCTGTTGGTTCTGCATCCCTCCTTCTGTTCTCGGTCCTTCGCTGCGAGCATCATTGGCGTTGCCCTCGCCTTCGCCTGGGTCCCGCGTCCAGTCGGCCTCGACCCACAGGCTTGAAGTTGAAGATATCGAGAGAGAGCTGCTCCGCTGCCTAGATGCCAATACCATATCCATAGTTGATATCCAGCTCCCCGGATCGTCTCATCCATTTTCCACATCGGAGGGTCAGTTGCACCCGCTGCTGCCAAGTCCTCCAATGTTCGGCAGCGAAGACCGCTTCTCCGAAGCGCCCGGCCTCAGCTCCGCGTCCTCGAGACACCAAATACAGGGGCAGCCCCTTATCCCTGCGACTTCCCGGATCGGGTTCATTGCTTTTTTACCGTCAATCAAAGCAAGCCCGCAATCTCGATTTTTCTGCAGCCACAGTGTTATGTTCCACGTTCGAGGGTCTCGTGTGTCTGGACCCTCTGTTCCTTTTTCTATATAGTCGCTGGTGTCTGCTCTCCTTCGTAGAGGAGTATTCTATCGTTCTTTTTCATTCTCCCGTTCTGTGCTTCTCTGCGGATTATGTGCAGCCCCAGTCCTCGCAACATCTAAGTCTTGGTTAGCTAACCGAAGACGTCCCACGCCTTGGACGAAACCGTCGAAATGAAGGGCAAGATGAACAAGTCCCTGTCACTTTTCGGCAGCCCTCCTCCTCCAAAGGAGGGGAGATATCATTCTCACCAGTACATGGAAAAGAGAAAGAACTTCGTATTCAAGTTACTCGCCCTAGCGTTGGCTCTGGCATTGACATATATACTCTATATCTCGACGAGCGACCCGATAACCCCTTCGCGTCACACGGAATCCACAAAATCACTGCTTGGGAAACCCGATGCCGCACGGCCCAACGTTGCTCCCATTGAACCCGCGAAATCCAAGCCCGTTGCAAAAGCCAACCCCGCAGAACACGCAGAGGTCGAGGAAGAGCATATCCTCGTTCAGAAGCCCAAACAGACCACCTCTTACCAGAAACCCAAGGTCGATGAAGATGGCGACATTAGACCTGCCGGAAAAGCAACGTATGGTAGTAGTCCTTCCAAACACGCCCCACCGGCGAAAGAAATACCTGCGGCCCCACCAGCCAAGTTGCAGAAGTTCACTGCTACCAGTAGTGAATTCAAACAAGCTCTTAACCGCATATTCGAATTGCTTCCCGACGAAATGCATGTCAGAGAACTTCTTCGGCCGATTGACGGTACTGGCAAAGAAAAGCTGAGGGAAACTGGTCTCCGCGCGAGGGCATTTAAACCGTTTTTCGAGGCTTGGGAGAAACTTCACCTAGTGTTTGGAGAAAACGAGGCCTATGTCCGTGACGATATCGTCCAAGAGCTCCGCCGGGATCCATCAATAGAGAATATTGCACAGACAATTCACCAATATGAGAGCTATCGCGGCTTCCTACAGAGATTTGCCACCTTGCTCTTCCCCTACATTTCCCCATACTTCGCAGATCACATGAGCTTGCACGCTCAGATGTACAAAGGGGGCCGTGGTATCGTCTTGTCGGCAGGAGACAAACAGGCGCCTTTCCTGTTGACCTCGATCCCGTCATTCCGAAAGCTTGGATGCAAACTTCCTATCGAAATCATGTATCTTGGTGAAAGTGATTTAAGCGAGGATTATCGCGCTGAGCTTGAACAATTTGAGGGTGTGGTCACCCGAGATATCTCGGCCATGGTGAGCGACGAGGGATGGAGACTAGCCGGGTGGGCTGCCAAACCCTTCGCGATGCTTCTTTCCAGTTTCCGGGAGGTTATTTTTATCGATGCAGACTCTTTGTTTTTCAAAAACCCAGAAGTTCTTTTCGAAGATGAATCTTACAAAAAGACAGGTGCCCTCTTCTTCCGGGACCGGATTATCATGCCAGAAAATAAAAAGAGATGGTTACAACAGATCATTCCAAAACCGATTTCAAAGAACGTCCGTCAATCTCGTTTTTGGACTGGTATCAGTGGCCACATGCAAGAGTCGGGCGTCGTTGTTGTTGATAAATGGCGCCACTTTGTAGCCATGCTCCTTGTCACTAGAATGAACGGCCCAGATCGTGACGGTGATGAGGCGAAGGGAATTGTTGGCGTCTACGATATGGTCTATGGTAAGTTTGATTATAATCTACCAACTCTGCCCATACTAACATCGGCGAATAGGCGATAAGGAAACTTTCTGGCTTGGATGGGAGCTTGTGGGTGACACGGATTACTCTTTCCACCAGGGCGAAGCTGGTATAATGGGTACACTCAAAGAACAGGACCCCAAACCAACCGACCAACCAGTCGGAGACCAAGCTACACCATCTGAAGATACTCCGAAAACAGAGAAATTTGAAATCTGCGCTCCCCAACTCTTGCATCTTGACCTCGAAGGAAAGCCGCTTTGGTTCAACGGTTGGATCCTCGATAACAAGTTTGAGGAGGGTCGGAAGAAGCGCAAAGCCAATACATTCAAGAGCTACCTTCGCGAAAATCCCAGTCCGGAACCAGAGTCAGGCCCAGATCAATGGCAACTTAAGGAAAGCAACGTATGTTGCTTGACTACGGATCAATCTTACGACTTTAATAAAGAAGAGAGTGACGCGCTTGCTATGATAATGCAACTAGCATATGAAGCTGGTGCATATGGTAAAAAGTAAATATCAGAATATGAGGAAGGGTGGACATTGTCTTATCACAAAGTCTACTTTTTTGAGTATTTACGAATCTCAAGATCGAGAAAGTTAGGTCTTTTGTTTTTTGTTTTTGTTTTTCTTTCTTTTTCTTCTTTCTTTTTGGAAGGGGTGGGGCTTTCAGTTACTATCATCATCATTATCATTTTTTGATCACACGATTTTCATGTACATATTACAAGATCTTTCATGTCAAAACTGGCGTTCGAGTGGTATCTGCTTATCTATTTTTCTTATTTATGTTTGGCTCTCGGAGCGGGGAAGGTGCGTTAATGACTCTGTAACTTGCTTCCATGTTCGAAATAAAGTATCATCCTCGAAACCGAGCTCGTGAGCTCTAGAGAAACACCCGATGCATTGTCTTTTAAATCCTAAAGCCATTTATAGAAGCGCTAGGGTTACACGCACCCTTAAGCTACTGCCAATGAGGTTAATCTTTATGTTTGGAACTAAAACATCCCCTAAGCATGATATCCCACGGTATACTATCACGATATCATATCCAGAAAGTATTCATTGGTCGTATTACCATATTGGCATTATCCTATACGACAGGCGTATTAGGTATGTACAACATGGGTCACCCCATACTAAGAGGGAAAAAAACTCCCCAAAGGCATACAAAGAACAAGGACCCATGAGTACGAACAACTGAACACCATTGTTATATCAAAAAGGAAACAAGAATGAATATAATAATCCTCCCGCTGACATATACAGGGCACTGGATTATTGAGAATAGTCGCTTTGCTCCCTTGAAAAAGAAAATGTATATAAAAAAAGGCGGGTTTTTGGAAACGTACCAAGTCCTTCAATACTTTAGAGCAATAGAAAAATGAGTGCTGAATAGAATATGCAAATTGGGAAAAAAATCTGCAAAGGAAAGAAAGCCTGTGCTCAGCAAGCAGAATAACCAAAAACAGCTCGAGAGCCGGGACAGGATGATTTTGCGCTAAAGGCAGATAGATATTAAAGCTGAGTACTGTAATTTAACGACAAGGAAAAGAAAAAAGAAAAGAAAGCAGAGGAACAACGAAAAAGGGAACGCTCGAAAGTTATAGATAATGCTTTCGGTATGGTCAAACGCTAAACAATCAGAACGGGTCGGGTCGTGGTCAGATACTCCGACCACAAGAGGTCTGGAAGTGAAAACGCTCGAAGCGGAGACACTACCAGCCACTGATAACAATACATTGCAAAACTTAGCCATCAAAAGGAAAGAAGAGGAGTGGGGTGAGGACATCATGAATGGTCGTCAAAATATACAGGACTAAGGCAAGATAGGGTTTTTTAAAAATGAAAAAAAAGGAAAAAGAAAATGTATGATAACAACCACTATGGATAGTTAATGCATTAGGATCGTTTAATATGGTGACAGGGAGCGGTAGGTAGGAGGTGCAAAAAATGCTAAATGGGTATCATTGGTAAGAGTTCCATGTGAATTGGAAACTATCAGTTCGAGTTGGGGCAAAAGGAACCAAGGAAGGAAACAGGTTTGAGAAAATGTCGACTACCATTTTTTCCGGGCAAATCTCTTATTGAGAAGAGCGAGGACTTTTGGCACGTTGAATTGAACATATTCCAGATCCAGATCTTCTTGGTTATTTTGCTGCATCTCGAGTAAATCATCGAGCTTGAGATCTAGCTCGAGCAACCCGCGGTTGCGACCTTTGTAGTGAAGTGAGATTACAAACGTCCCAGGCATCGGAGAGGTGATGTTGAAGAAGATGTTGGCACGCCTGCGAAAGAGTATTTCGTTAGCATGTGAAACTTGGTCAAAATCAATTTTCTTTTGAGCCGCGTATTTACCTATTGTCGGGGACATTACTTTTCTGAATGACCCCTTCTTTCTCTAGCTGCTGGTGGGTGAATTTATAAGGTCCTAAAACTTGTTGCTTTTGTTGCTTTCGGACTTTGCCCTCGCTTTGACTACGCACGTTATGCAAGTATGATTTGTAGGTTTCTAATTGACCAACAAGATAGGCATTGTGGTCTCTGATGGTTTTGTAGACTTCCTCGAGCTTGACGGTTTCTTGAACGACCTTATCTTTCAAGGAACCAAGATGCACGAGTTCTTGCTCGACTTCGTCTCTTAGCAATGAGTATTCGTCCTGTTTACTAAGTACGCCCATTTCTTCTAGTTGATTCAGAAGATCCATTACATGGATACCCTTTCGTACCATGGCTGCGTCCCTGGAGGAAGCGGCAGCTAAATCGGCGATTTTGTCGAGCTTCAGAGGTCGCCGGGCAGCAAGAGCATTGGAAGGTATTGTTCTCATAAGTTGTACAAAAATAGATTTCGCTTGCATGAAAAGCACATCCTCTTCCGTGATGTCTAGGGCGGCCGTTAGATCATCAATTGGTTGCTCCCATCGGCTGAATAAAGGTAGTATAACGGATCTGTTCTCTTTTCTGGGTAGCTGATGAGGGGCAGGACCAAGTTCGTCCAGTAGAATCTTGAGATGTGGATGCTGCTGCTTGAGATGTGGATTATGCGCATCCTGGCACTGTTTAGGGTCAACGTATCAGTATAAATGAACTGCTTTCTGGAGTTGTCAACGCATAAATACCAAAGCCGTCGCATGCTTTTCGAGCAATGCATGTGTTGCGTAAACTTCATTGAGCGAAATCGTCAATTCCAGATCTTTCTTCGATAGGGCAACGTATTGGTCCATTTCCAAAGACTCGTAGAAGTCCCCAACTTCGCATAGGTCGTTCAAGAATTTGTTAATCCTAGTCTTGTTATGCTGAATAAATGGGGAAAGGCTAGCCATGTAGGGTTCTTTCGAGTAAGAAGGCTTGTTGGCGAGATTTTGCAGCATTTTTGCAATCTCCAGAGAAACACAAAGTTAGTGTGAAAGTATGATACGTCATAAGAAGAAAGAAGAAGACTTACCAGGGTCAAAGTACGCCTTGGGTTATCGGCAGGTGTCCCATCTACAAGCATATACGAACGCGGGGTGACAATGGCAGGATTGATGAATCTCAGGAAGAAGAAACCGCCTATCAACGTACAAATAACTGGATCCTTTGCATCTGGGTACTTTCTTCGGGTTAATGATCTGATTTGTTTGCAAATCCACCTAATTCCATAAGGCGTTTCGTTAAGGTTGTTGATAATAGTCGTGAGAAAAGAATTTGCGATTTCCATGAGCATCGTCAACCTCGGTTCGATGATTTGCTGAACTTGTTCGTTTTGAGCAGCTTCTTCGGCGGTAACACTCTTTGGTAAATGAGCTGGCAAAGATCCTGTGTCCTCCTCAATCTGTTTGATCATTTGTTCGTACACCTTGAGAGGATTGATTTCCAGATTTAAATCCTTGTGCTCAATCAAGGAGTTGATCCTATCCGAGAGTACTGTTTTGAGATAGCTTTGTCCTGGGCCTCTCCGCGTGTAGGTAGTCATCATTCGAGAAACAGGCGTGTTAGCTCTTAGGAGCGAGCTGTATTCAGGTGTATTTTCGAATTGGGCCGAAAGAACAGACTAAACAAGAACTCAGATTAGAAACAGGGACAAGTTGACGTCTTGTTTCCTTCAAACATACTTGAAACATGGTGAGAAGTAGATGCTCCTCTCGACTCTCGTATTGATTACCATAGATTGTAAACATGACCGTTTGGAGTAACGAGTCAATTTCGGCCATGGAAACCAGTCTGCATAGAGCTGCGATGTGACGAGGCTCGGATTGGAGAAGGAACATCAGGTTGCCGTAATGCTGGGTTTTCTGGTCGTTTGGAAACTGGCCTTCTTGAAGCTCCGCGCCTTCTTCTAAATGATTGGCTACTTCATTTTGCTATTCGAAATTTAGTTAATAATCTTGCGAGCGGGTTTCATAGGTTACACGGCCCTAATTACCTCTTCTAATGCCATTCTATTTTGAATGAGCAGAGCTATTCTGGAATCTAGATATCTGACGTCCTTTTCCAGAACGAAGTTCTTTTTCGATTGAGAGGATATCTTCGTTTTCAGATCTCGTAGTACTTTCTGGGCCTTGGCAAGTTCGTCCTCAATTTCGATATCCTTTTCGGCCGCAGACATTGACATGTATAGTGTCGTGATTGAGTATCGTTTTGATTGGCGGATCGATTTCGGTGGTCCATCAGTGGAAGACATTGTATTTTGGCGGGTAACGGGGGCAAAGGACGAGGACGAGGACGTCGACGTCCTCGACGGTATTAGCATGGTCGCCGCCATGGTCGTATAATTCTCTGGAGGTGTTTTTCCGTTTTTCGGGGGGGTTTTTTTGGTTGTGGGGGTGTGATATATGGTATTCTCTAGTCTTGTATTTTTATTTTGTATTTATTGCTCTACCTTTCCGACTCTCCTTGTCTTTCTATGGTTTTCTCTCCCAGATCGAAATTCGTAGTTTTGAGGGTTTGGGCCGAAGCGCCGCTGCAGCCGCCGCGCGCAATCGAGAAGGGGTTGAGGACAAAAGGGTGGATGCGACTTTGACGTGGACTGGATACGAACCACGTCTTTTGACGGAGCTATCCTGTTCGGTATTGATTCGCGTCCAAGTCGAGTTGCCGTCTGTCCTCGTGGTTGGCTATCTTGCCTAAAAGGATAGAGTTCCGAGGAGGAAGGGATGGAGAGGAGTCGGTGCTTGTTGGTGGATAAGATGCGAGACACAGTTTCCAGTTTTGTGTTGATAAGAAGAACCCCGAGCTGGCGCTTTTTATATGTCCGCGGGATGGATGAATAAATATTTCACGGTTCCCCCTTGTAGTTGTGAATGCAAATATAAAGGCAAAGGTATTGGATTGAATGGCGAGGCTACGAGTCTACGGGTAGTTTGCCGGAAAGGTCTGAATGTTGTGAGGTATGTGGGAGGGGAGCAGGGTCGGAGCAGGGTGTCCTTCTGGAGAAAGCGGTACAGGCGACGGATGATGGATGGCTAACGGGAAAGGAAAAAAAAAAAAGAAGAAGAAGGGGAGGGGAGGATGAGGGATAGAAAGGGGCGGCGAGCGACAAGGAGGGCGACGAGATGGCGATGTATAGAAGAAGAAGAGGAGGAGGAGGAGGAGGGATTGAACGGGGAGAAGAGGAGAGGAAAGACGGTGAGACAAGAGAGGAAAGCAGGCGAGAAGAGGGAGGACAGCAGAGGATGAACTTGAATGAATGGATGAATGAATGAATGAATGGACGGATGAGGGAGGGATGATGGGTGGATGGGATGGATGGGATGGATGGAGGGAGGGAGGGAAGATGGGTGGTGGATGGGCAGGAACGAAGCGAGATTGCTGGCTGGACCTGCTCTTTTCTTCGTGTGGGGCGGATGGTGCAGAGATTCTACCCGCGAGCAATGTCCCCTGCTGCTAGCGATAACTACTTCGGTCCTGATAATGAGGCACCGCTGCGATGGATGGCGGAGCGGCCAGAACCTGTTCGACGACGACGACGACGACGACGGGGACGATGCCGGGTGAGACTACACGATGGTTGTTTGGTGGGTTGAGGAGGGGTGGTCGTTTGCGAGCGAAGCTTTATGTAGCTCCCCCCTCGAGATATACGATATCTCTCTCGATGACTTGCTAATCTTAGACACTCGTTCGTGGTGGTGGTGGTGCTTTAATCATTCTCTCACTTCTGATATGACATGATATGAGAACGTGCGGGGGCGAATATATTCAGACGGGCTTGATTTTACTTTTCTCTCTTCTCATCTCATCTCATTTTACTTTATTTTCACTCCAGCGATAGCAAAGTAATATTACAATATGAAGTCCCAGATTACTTTTCTCAGAGGGTGTACGAAAGCATGCCAAACAAGGAGCAAATATACCTAACACCTGGGTGGTTACGGTATCCGGACACCCTTCCTTTTTAGACGAAGCGACTTTGTTTCTTCTGCTGCCTCGCCATGTTGTTCCTTGCAGTGGGAAAACCCGTGTTCCTGGATCCCATCGCGGTTTGGGCTTGTACCTGTGCCTGCGCATGTACCTGTCCTGTCCTGCACCCGCGCATACTCTGTCCATGGCCCGATGCGTATACGTGGGCCTACGTCGAAAGAAAGGAAGAAGGCAAGCAAGAAAAGAAAGAAAAGAAAAGAGAAGAGGGAGAGGGAGAGGGAACAGGAACAGACAAAGCGTGGAAGTGGAAGAAGGACACCCGTCAAAGGGCGCAATCTTTGCGCGGGCGAGGGGGCAATATCAACAGTAATATCAACAAGGTGGTTGCGATGCTGTGCAAGTCTGGCTCCACGTCTCAACTCTGGCCTGGCGATATATCTATCTATCACAAGCGGAAAGGGCACTGAACATTATTAAGGAAGAAGGGAAAAACAAATCAACAAGCTTATATGTGATTGAAAAAGAGAGCAGGTTGCAAGACAGTAACGAGACAAATGCTGCCGCAGAACCGCTCCAAACTCTTTTCTCTTTCATCCTGTCTGTAACCAATCGACCCAATAGCAGCATTCGCTTTCAGGGCCACCTCTCTATAGCTCTCTATAGACCATCTCCGTTTTACCCAGATCCCTTTCCGTTTTTTTTTTCTAAAGAAACGATCTGGTCGCGGAGGGCATCCAGGCAAGGGCTTACAGACCGAAATCAATACCACTCAAAATTGAGCAATGCCAGAACAGGGACATTTCCGGACCCTTTCACCTTCACAACGACTGGGATCAAGTTCCGACACGGACGATCTCTCTGGAAGCAGGAGAGGAGGAAAGGGCACCAGCTAGACCATTCTCTACCGGTGCACATCCGGCGCGAGGTTGTTGCGCAACCATCGCGCTATCAAAATTCTAATCTCTTCGCATTGATAGGCGCCTGTCCTCAGGTGACAGCAACGACCGTATCTCCATCCATCTCTCCCAATTTCAATTGCATAATTATGACCAAATGCGAGCACAATAATTTTTCGAAAGGCCTAATCGCCCAAAGCCGCCATGTTTCCCCCTTTGGCTCATTCAAAGCAAAATATATTGCCATAGTTTATCCCACAAATTTCCTCCTGCACACCTCTTTTCCGTTTGTTTTCCAGCGTTCAACTTTTGCAGCATCGCCAGTTGCCATTGGCGGGATGGATGTTTGCTACAAAGGATCCGGTCAAAAAGCAGGAACGGTACAGAAAGGTACCAACATCATCCAAAAAAGCAATCTGGTCAGATGGTCCCACCAGCTAGTTATCTGGTGGGTTGAAGCAAGCACATCCGATAGGTACCTCCGCCGACGAAAGGACAGGTACCATTCAGTTACGAGATAAAATTCCGAGCTACTTGTACCTGACCCTTCCCTTTTAGCTTCCTGGTTCCTGGCGAGCACTTTTCGGATGACTGAATCCTTGTACAATTACTCACCCTTGCAACCCCCCCAAACTCCCCGGCGCAAGGAGTTGAAAAGACCAACCGCTAAGGTCACGGGATAGCAAAACATATGGGGGTTGCTCCTTTGCAGAAAAGATGGATATTGGCTTATCAGGTGATGAAATGGCATCAATGAATTGAGCTCTTCCCTGCAAACTCAATTGGCCCAAAATAGCAATACAGAAGGGAAAGCACACAACTGTTGATTCTTCTAAAATTAAGCTTCAATAAACGCATCCACAAATTTATATTGCTTCCTGAAGTCTATAAGACTCTATAAATTACTACTTTTGCTTCTAATTTAGTAAAGATTTTCAGTAGAGAGGGGAGGGGTGAATCAAAGCAAGAGGAGAAAGGAATATTTGGCGCTTGGTATGAGGCTACACGACCCCGCGGAACCAAGACCGATCTTAGATACGAAATACACAGTATTCGGTTCGTTCCTTTTTTGTCTTTCTTTTTTTTTTTTTTTTGTTTGAGGCGCTTTATAACTCCTAGGAAATACGGCACCTTCTTAGCCCTTCTAATGAATACCACTAGTACTCACAACCGGAGGTACCGAAAGTAACAAATAGCATAGGGGATACTCACCTGACTCAAACAAGTGAAGCCGAGGCGGCTGAGGCTAGATGCTTAGCCTCGATGCCGCAACTGTACTGTTTAAGCTTATGGTCCAATGCGCATATACTAGTCATGAGCTTGAAGCTTTCAAAGATAAAGCGCAGCTCCGAGACAAAACCGCAAACACTCAGTGAAACTCAATTATCAGGTAACCTGATCTAGTAAGGGCATCTTAAACAGAGTCCAAGCCACGTATATAATACCGAATGGCTGTTGACTTTTGTTTTGCACAGAATAAGACCATCTCGCCTAATCTACGATTCTCACCGTGTATACCGACGTCTTTTCACGAAAAAATACACCTAGCACAGTGCCTATTGTGTGTGTGCACATCCACGTTTTGCTTTGTCTTGATATATATATAATATCGAACGGAAATTTTTTTGGAAGAATCCTACCGTCACTAGCCGAGGACAGCATACACAAACCACCTAGACCATATGGGCCGTGGCTGATGACTGGGAAGCGTGAAGCATTTTCATATGTCCGCTCTTGGCCCGAGATTTTGCTCTCAAGCACATAACTCAATTCTTATGCTAGCACATTGCTTTTGTTACCTAAGGCAGAGCACCCAAACCTTCTTATAACTAAGTATGAGTCTTGAATCTCCAAGCGCTTGTATGCTACTATGACTAGTTAGCAGATACTCCGAGCAGTTTGAAACCCATTTATCGTCCAGAGGACATCCCGTAGCTTCACCGTTTCTAGATCCCGCTAGCGCGGCGTCTCGAAACGCAGCTCCGATATAGGAAGGAACTTCTTCGATGCTTTTAAATTGAATACCTATTACTTCTGTTAACGTACGGAAATGGGTACGGCTTCTGATACGCCTTGATATGAAAACACCGACTAAAATTGATTCAAGAATCAATCAAAGTGTCTTAAGACCTGGCTTAGGTCGCAAAATCGTCTTAAGAACCGTGCTCTCATTCCTATGGTATGTGACCATATTTGGTCTCGTAAACCAGACATCACACGAAGCACTTCGTATGGACCATATTCAACTGCGTGCCAGAATCTAATCGTGGACACAGCCCTGTAGTTTGGACACCGACTAACACGCAACCCTCCTTTAATCTGATAACTCGGTATAAGTGCTTGGAATTTATAAAGTTCATTATCTAATTATGTTATATACTTTTCAAACGACTGTTCCATGTCAATATAGGATGTCTGATGATACATCGATAAAGAGGACGAAAAAAAATTTAAAAAATACCCCAACCGAAAAGTGAAATAAAACCGTACATACCCTCCGCCAGAAGGGAAATTAAAATGAAATCCCCAAAAATTGCTCTCTATAAGTTTCGTAGTGTCATGCCGCACGATGAAATGTCAACCAACCCAAAAAAAGACAATAAAATGAATGCCAACAAGAAATATTATTTATAATCAAGGGAAATTGATCCAGTCCGCTACGAACCCGGCGTCTAGGTAAGGCGCATGGCATTTGTCAATCAATGTACATCTTAGGGCATCGATTAATTTGTTCCAATTCGAGTTGCGATTGCCGACAAATCTAGAGTCGGGTGTCAGTTTTCAAATATACAATGCTAAATGACTAAAATAACAGAATTGACTTACGTATCACACTCGAGCGCCATCCATAATTGCATGACGTGGGTTAATAACGCATCGGTTTTGTTGTGCGTCAAGACGAGATTGGCTTTGGGTCCACCGTCAACTCTTGGGATATGCGAATAAAACCTGACGTATTCGTGTTAGTCTACGACCTGCGATCAGAGTATCGGCGTAGTAGGTAGACGAGACTCACCAGGTCCAGTCCACATTCCCGTAACTCCTGACCGGGTTGATAAATGGTGTTCGTTGGACTTCTTCAATTGCTCCTGGATCCTCTGTGCTTAAGAAAGCGCGCTTAAAATATCTGAGAGGGTTTCGTAAGAGAAACCTTTCAGCGGTAACAACGTAGTCGCGGGTGGAAATAAGTCGTCCTTCTCCAGCTTTATCTCCATGGCGGATGTGCATCGAGAGAGTCGCGGGTGGGAGAGGGAATGGTACGGTTTTATTTGTGTTCTAGTACTAGTCAGCAGAGGACCATTTGTAGACTGCAGTGCTGATGTCGTGCGACTGACCAATGAGGGATCGGACCGGTTGGTAGCTACCCCCGTATGAAGGGTGGTGTTCATTCTCAATTCCGCCATGCGACTCAAGGCGGCCTTGTTCGGCCGGAGTACGTATGCGTAAAGCTGTGACCGCCACCAGTATCTGAGGTATGTACCGCTGGGGTAGATACCTATTCCTCCCAGATACGATATCATTGCCATGGCGGGGAGTGAAGGGTAATCCCTTGGAGCAGCCTCTCTGAGTTCCGCCGCGTCGACGGCGAAGACTGAGTTTTCAGGTGTAACGTAAGAAGCGCAAGAGGTCAACTCCTCAACAATGCACTCCAACGAAGCGTTCTTCCCACGGTGTCGTGCACAATCCGGATGAACAAGCGTGTTTCCGGGAGCATTTTTCGGGTCGAGTACCAGGATCCGATCAGCTTGCATAGCAAATGATAACTCGATGAATATACGTCGAATGATGGCACCGAGGCCATGTCCAGGCCATTTGTTTGATAATACGTAAAACTTCTTGCCTTCGCAGCTTTTGGGATGCTGGTGGTCGTATATGTATTGCTGGGTCCATTTGGTTCTTATGTAACGCGTTAGCGGGAAAATTTGGTGATTAGAACGCAAGCGATATCACATACAGCGGAGACAAGCCATTGTCGTCCAAAGAGTTAATGTGGTCCTGCCATGAGCCTTCCCGCTTGATACCGTATAAACTTTCGATTTTGCTGACCGGTGTCTGTTGGTTTTGAGCCTGTTCTTTGAACGATGGTAGCATAGCCTTCTCATCATCCGTGAGAAATCCCTTCATGTAGTTTTCATTCGGTTGTCCGGGAGTCTTGAACCAGTTGTTGGGATTCTTGTAGCCATTAGGAAAGTCTGCTTCGATCTGTTCGACGTCGAGTATGTCGGGTCTGAAAGATGCTGTAGAGTCGGATGCTGTTGCGGAATCAGACGCCGGCGTGGATTTGGACGCAGACGCGGACTCGACAACTTTCGTTACGGATTGGACTACTGTGGTGGTCTCGACTATTGTAGTGGTCTCGAGTATGGTGACAGGCGCGGGACACTCTGATAGTGATGAGAATGGATGTTAGCAGCGCGCCGACAAAGGACGGAGAGTTGGATGCAGGAACGTAGGAAGAGGGAGAGGGAGAGGGAGTTTGATGGGCTGGAGAAAATGCTCACCAGTTGCGAGATCTATCGGGATGACGTTGGAAACTCTGTAGGATGAGAGCGAGAAGAAGAGAAAGGATAGGAAGACGACAACACCGAAGGTGAGTTTCAGCGGAGACAGCTTTGGGGCCATCATCTTGTCGAGAGAAACTAGCTCGGTAGACTCATCAAAGGACCTCGCCAATGATATAGCTAGATATGCCGAACTGCCGGGGGGACTTGTATTTCAGCAAGAGCCAGCGACTGTAGGAGAATTGAAGAATGGGGGGATCCAGGCGAACAGGTTCCCACTTTGACGGCTGCCAAGGCCCCCGGCTTCAGCGACTGGAGCTGACTAAGGCCCAACACATTCAGGAGATGGCCTCCGGTCGAAAAGGGTTGGTGGTGTCTGTAGATACTCGTCTACTTGATTGAATGGGTGGTCCCAGAATGATTTAAGCCTTGCCTTGCCCCCCTAGCGACTTGCATGGTTGGCTGAGGCCCGCCTACATGCGCGCCCACCCATGCATGGCAGGATGATAAAGGAGACCGGATGGTTCCACTACGAGAAAGACAGGAGCGAGTGAATGAAAAGAACAAACGACATTGTACGTGAACATGCGCGAGAAAGGTCCCGGACTCTCCCGTTTCCGAAGGTGAACGTCTAAGAAAGGAGCGTGGACGAGAGCGTGCCGTGGCTGGTGTGTTGCGCCCGACGTCCACGCTGCCGATCAGCGGGCGATCTTTGTGCGCCCCGCCAAGAAATCTCAACACATCCGCATTCGGATTCGGATTCGGATCCGACCTCGACGTCGACTTCGTTTCTATGCTTGGTATCTACAGACGCCCGTCAGGCTCTCGTCGTATAGCTCTTGCCTTCTTTCTCACGCTTCCGCGCCCTCATCCCTCTGGGTCCCCCATCGTACTTTTTGCTCCCATCAAACACCTTATTCCCCGCTCCCTCCCCTTTCTTCTTCGCATTCATCACAGATGGAGCCGAAGCGTAGTCGAATGCCTCGAAACCGCCTTCCTTCGCTGCATCGCCCCCCTGTTTCCCCCTGCTATCCTTCTTTCGTTTCCTCTCATTCTTCTTCCTTGCCACTTTCTCCGCTTTCGAAATCTGAACATCACCGTCATAATCATCATCTCCTTCGTCATCATCATCAGGCTCACCCTTCTCCCTCTCTAGCCTTTCTTCGTTCTCGGACGAAATAGGAGCCATTATTGGATCGGAGAGACTCGCATCGGCATCTTCTCCGCCCCCAACTCCACCTGTTACATCTTGGAGCTTGCGCTTTCGACCTCCTCCGGCCTTTTTCACGATGATAATGTCTGGGGTCTCGTTTTTGACCTCTCTATTTTTGATGTATTCCGCACGTGGTACTGGTGCGATCGTCGCGTCGCCATCAGGTCCTTCGACGATCTTTGCCGTGAGATTGGGTAGCGGGAGCGCAAGTGATATGTCACCAACACCGCTGACGAGATCCTTAACCTCCCAGCGACTGCCCCCAAATGTAGTCCCCCAGAATCGCGACTGCTCCGTTTTGGCCTTCGCATCTTCCGCCCCCAACATTGGTAGCATCGACACACCTTGATCGTTGTTTTCTTTAGGCTGCGGTGTCCAATACTTTCCGGTCGCACCCAAGAGATGGTGCACCGAACTGAATGGCACCGGGTTCGCCTTGGCCTCCTTGATTATTGACACGATTTCCGCCAATTTTGACCTGATCACCGGGCTGTTACTAACGGACAAAGCCGCTGCTAGGTCCGTAGGCATAAGTCTCGCAAAACCGAGTAGGTTGTTTTTGGACATGATATAGTTGGGATTGTCATCTTCTTCCCTTGCGATCCTATCTCGCCATGCATGCATGGCCTTGAAAACTGCGAATTGTTCATCCGAAAAATTGATTGCGTTGTATTTAAGAATCGATAGCCAACCGCGGGATCCGCTCCCGTTCACCGAGTCATACGGCTCCGTGTCATAGGTTTTGAGGGATGTTTCCTTTGAATGTTTAAGTACAGTGTCGACTTTATTTTCGTCGGCGTCGCTCTTCTCGATCAATTCATTTCTCATGTTGTCGTAAATGTATAATAAAAAGTGAGTATCGGATCGTGCATAGCTAAGCATGTCTGTAGGGATTGGCCTGTAGCAACCATATTAGCACGATTACGAAATGGGAGAGACGTTGAACGTTTCTCCCTCAGGTGGAACGGTTAAATTTATACCTGACTCTCCAGTCGGCTAGCTGGTATGACTTGTCGGCATCAAAGTTGATGTATTTCTTGAGAAGAAAGGCAAGACTGTGTCCTGTAAACCCCAGACTTCTGGCAGCCTCGTAAGTGTCGAAGAGCCCCACTACGTATAAATTCAAATCTCGTTGCAACCATATCATATCCATGAATGATCCATGAAATACCTATTCGTCGTTCAGTCATTTGTTCTCACTTTTGACAGTATGATACATTAACGTTACCTTTACGATATTCGGGTTCGTGAATACCTCGTTGAGGACCTCGAGTTCATCCCGAAGCTTGAGGGTGTCGATTATCCAGTCCTGACCACGGGTACTGATTTGCATGAGGCAAACAAGACCGATATATGTTCGGTAATCGTGGTGCTCTAGATCAACCGCGATTTCCTCCGCTTTGAGAAGTTCTTGGAGCATTTTATTCAGGGACTGGGGCGAGTCAACCCATGTGGCCGAAGTGGATTCGAAGGGTCGATACGGGATGGGATCCATCCTCTTTCGTACTCTATCGGGGAAATCATAATTCGAGATTTCTTCTAGATACGGGTGAGGGTACTTTTCTCTGCCGTCGACGAGAGAGGGAACCAAGCTGTCCTCCAGAGGCTTGATCGCATTGGGCTTCTTCTCGAGGCGCGGTTTATACGGACCGGAGTCCTGTGTCGAGAGTGGTTTCTTGAAATGAAGCTGGGGCTTTGCCATATGAAGAGTTTTGTTGAAGGCCTTTCGACCTTCAACTATGCGCTTGTCCGTTCGAGCCGATTTGTAGTTACTCGCAGCAGCGCTAGTTTGCATAACCCCTCGATTAACGGTGCCAGTGTACTCGTCCATGCACAAATCCTAAGTTAGGTGACGCCGATCAGATCAGGTTTTCGGCCAGGAATTATCAATCCGGAAGGATGTCCCTACCGCCTTCTCCAACAAAAAGTCGACGACCTCAGAGACAACAGACCATCTAGTCTCCACGCTATCGGCATCCTCGAAGTTTTCGAATTTGATATCGGATCCATCGGTAGAGTTTCGAACCAAGGCATTGATCAAAGAAAGGACTTTCTCGTTGGCGGTGTCGAGGGTGGTGGAAAAGTCGGAGTCCAAGGACTTGTTGAAAGGGATGTCACCGTTGGAGAGGATTCGCACGGTCTTGACGAGCTGCACCAGGCCCATCGAGGCATCCTTTTGGAAGGATGCGAATTCCGTCGGGTCCATGGTGACGCCGTCGCGGGTGGTTCGTTCGGGGGATGGATGGTCGCGGCGTGGTGTGTAGTAGACTCAAGACTTTGAGGAGCGAGGGGGAGATGTGGGGGAGATGTGGGAAGATGGTGGAGTGTGGGCGCCGAGGGTGTCCGTGGGCATGTTGGAAGGCGCGATGGAGGAGGAGGAGGTGGTGGTTGATGTCACGCACATATTTTTTTCGGTGTTGATGCCGCAGAGAATAAAAAAAAAAATTAAAATAGGGAAAGTCAAAAGGCCGAGCTGCAAGGGACGTCAGATCGATCTTGATATTTCCCCCCCTCCGAAAACCGCCTCCTCGTCGTGATAATAATAATCAGAAGAAGAAGAAGAAAAAGAAGAAAGAGGAGGAGATATGTCTGCGAGCCTCTCGCCGGAGTGCCTGCCCGCGAAAGAAAAGTACGACGCGTGCTTCATAAGATGGTACACTGAGAGTACGCGCAGCGAAGACCGTCCCCGGCAGACAATTGATTGATTTATTGATTGCGACTGACGGCCAGGCATTGCTCAGAGTTCCTGCGAGGCGAACGAAAAGAAGACGAGACGTGCAAGAAGCTCTTCCTAGACTATTCCCACTGCCTGAAGGTCGGCCCGGCCCCCCCTCTCTCCGCTCCCCGTCAAGTGCGGGTATGCTGACATGCTCTTCTGCGATACCTCATAGCAAGCGCTGGACACCAAGGGCATCAGCAAGATGCTGGACGAGGCGCGGAAGAATGCTGAGGACAGCGACGGGGGCAAGCGGAGCGCCTGACGGAGTGCGAGTCCACGGGCCTGTCATAGACAATCTGTATATACTTTCAATGTCACCATCCTCTTCTCCCCGTCGACGGGTGCGAAGTGAGTGAGCGAGCGAGCGAGTGATATCACCCAGCTGGTCTGGTGACGTAGAGCGGCCATCTGTTTTCTTGGTCCGCCAGCCGAATTCACTTTCAACTCCGCCATCCTCTCCATCGTGTGTGCTCCATCTCCCGCTCCCACTCCAGCTTCGCTCCTGCGACATCGTCCGATATCCGTATACGTCTCCCTCTCTCCTCCTCCCTCTCTCCTCCTCCCTCCCTATCCCCCTCGCCCGCTTGATTCGCCGTGCGAGATCCAAGTCCCGCAGCTCTCCAACCGTCTCTCCTTCCCTCCGACCCCGGACAAACCAGCCAGAGCTCAGCCTGCCACCATGTCGCGACAACGTCCCGCATCCTCGTCCTCTCCTTCCCCCGCAGTTGCAAGTAACGGAGGTTCGTGATATTCTCGGGAGAAGCTGACTTGAACTATGGTTTCCGAACCACTGACTCCTCCTCGTGTCCAGGAACCGACCCCAAAATCAAGGATTTCGATAGTGACAACCGTCACTTCGCTATGCTCCGGTATGCCCCACCCAAGCCTACCTCGTACTGCCTCCGCGTTTCTCAAATCTTCACATTTCTACGTATATTTACGTGATGCGGGGAGAAAATTAAGCATGTGCTGACGAAAACCGCCTCCAATATAGACAGCTACATGCTGCCGACTTTATCACAGAGCTGAATGGTAACATACCCATACTCCCGTTATACGAAGAAATGCAAGAGGAAGTACTAATGGAGCGGTGTAACAGGCTTTTGCGGCATCATGTCCGTTTTCTCCTCTTTACGGTACTGCCTCGGGGACCCAAGCGACCTAACAAACGTATGGGTCGCCCTTGCTTTCATGCCGTTCGGACTCTTCTTTGATTTCATGGACGGCCGCGTCGCTAGGTGGCAGAAAAAATCTTCGCTGCTTGGCCAGGAACTCGATTCCCTCGCCGATTTGGTACGTCTCATTTGCAAATATTCGTTTCACTATGAAGTTCGAGCTTTCTGACCGAGCCCGTAGATCTCCTTCGGCGTAGCCCCTGCGTCTCTTGCTTTCGCGATCGGGTTCCGTAGTTTCCTCGACACAATCCTGCTTACCTTCTTCGTCCTCTGCGGTCTTTCCCGCTTGGCTCGCTTCAATGTCTCTGTTCAGTACCTCCCTAAGGATGCGACGGGCAAGTCTAAATACTTTGAAGGCACTCCTACCCCCACCTCTTTGAGCCTCATGGCGGTGGCAGCGTGGTGGGTGAACAACGAATGGGTCCTGGAGAATTTACCGCTCGGTGTTATTATGGAAGACACGGTATTAGAGCTCCACCCAGCAGTTCTGCTGTTCGTAGCACACGGGTGCGCCATGATAAGCAAGAGTCTAAAGGTCCCCAAGCCCTAAGCACGGCTATTGATCCACACGTTTCTTATACCCGATTCTCTGTATCCAAATAGATAGTAATCCAGGCTTCTGGTCGCGTTTTCCCCTCTGGTTCGCTTTCCTTTTGTTTTCCTTTCTTTTTCTTGTTTTCTTATCCAATGCCTTTCTGCTCTCATTTTTATATTGGTCGGGGTCTTTTTGGTTTTTTTTTACTTTTCCGGACCGTATGCTTGAACTGGGCGTGCTAGCAAGACGGTTGACTTCATGTACCCAGCGGGAACGTTCCCTTCCTTTTCTTCCTTCCTTCTTTCCTGTGATGTCCCTCAAAAGCAATAGATAAATCATGTTCGTCGTCCTCGTCGCGTTTGGAAAAGAACCACACGCGCCTCACGTGCGTCCGTTAGTAATCCGCCCAAGTTCCAGACCGCCAAACTCACCCCTCCACCTCCTCTTCTCATCCAACTTCACTCCCTTCGTCTTCCCCGCCACCAGTTCGTTTCCCCGCGTTCGCCTCCCTCCTCTCCTCCCCAACTACCTACCCCATCGCCAACTGTCGTAGCCATGGCCGAGAAATCACACTGCCTTTACTGTTTCGACGTTCTCGTCTCCTCTTTCTCCAAGAAATCACCGCTCTCACTCTCCGAGATCGAAACTGCTTACCATGATCTCGAAGTCTCCAAATCCTCGGTAGTCAACGGTAGCACCAAGAACGGAACAAACAGAACAAACGGCGTCTCCACGAATGGCCACTTAGCTACAAATGGCATTTCCAGACCGGAGCGGCCGCTCTTTGTCACGTGGAATCTAGTGAAGCCTCGAGGGAAGCAGCTGCGGGGATGCATTGGCACTTTCTCGGATTTGCCACTAGAAGAGGGCTTGAAGACTTATGCTCACACGGCGTACATACCCGCAACCTACATCTCCAGCTTAACATGTGCATTCGGTACTAACATCAAACTAGGGCATTCGAGGACACGAGATTCAATCCTGTAGACCGGAAGGAACTGTCTACCTCGGACTCATATATGGAATGCGCGTATGTCCATCTGAACCAAAATTCTATCTTAATCAACTCGGAGAAAACTAATTCCGTACTTCACGACAGCGTCTCCATTTTGACTGACTTTGAACCCGTCGCGGACCGTTTTGATTGGGAGCTAGGAACCCACGGCCTTCGTATATCCTTCACCTACCACGGCCGCCGTCTCGGCGCAACTTATCTCCCAGATGTACCTCTCGAGCAAGGTTGGACGCAGGAAGAGACTCTGGTCTCTTTAATGCGTAAGGCTGGCTGGGGTGGCAAGACTTCCGACTGGCAAAAGGTCAACCTACAAGTTACGAGATATAAGGGTACGAAAGCCAATGCGTCATGGGAGGAATATAAGGAACTCAAAGATTTTATGGAGAAGCAGTGATATACGAGACACGGTTATATCTGAAGATGAATTTCCATGTCTGGTTTTTTTCTTCTTTTCGTTTTTGATGTTTTATAAGGTGTAATGTGAACGGAAGGGATGGTGGGAATGTTTTCTTAGGCGTTTTCTCTGTTTCTTTGGGCGCGCGGGGGGAGCAATCGGATGTCTATTTGGATCTGTTGGAAATATGTCGGAGGAGTACGGTTATCCTTTTCAGCTATGTCTAGCCTTTTACTTTCCTTCTTAGCGCCGGACAGCCAGCAAATTCTCTTTTTCGGTAGCTGAGGCGCTTGTGTCACAATATATATGCACAGGTAGGTAGATTTTTTCTCTTCTAAATCCCATAAAGATAAGTTTTTCCTATTGTACCCCTTCTGTTCTTCGGACTTTAGGTAAGTATTCGTTGATTTTGCGAAATGATCTTTTATTAGAGTGCGCACGTATGCTTCCCATACTTCCCATAAACCCTAGTTATTCATACAATCTTCTGGTTCGATTTTTTAGATTCGCATGATACCAAGTGGTTTTTACAATTTTCTCCATTTTACTATACGAACAACCCAGACCAAACCCCTTTGTTTTTGGAAAAGACGATTGTAACAAAATAGAAAAGTCATGTATAAGTGTTTTTTAGATAGAAAACTGAATTGAAGGTAAGAAAAGAAAAAGACATATAGAATGAAAAGCCTCTACTCCTTTTAAACATAGTGGTATCAGGAAGAAAATGAAACGAAATATAATGGCGACAAGCCCCAGGACCAGGTGACAAGGAAAAACGAATGGCGAAAGCCAAGAATTTGCAATGAGATATACAACAAGGAAAAAGCGGAAAATTGAAGTGAAGGAAAATTGTAAGTCCTCGCTCGGATAAGTTATGATCGGCGCTACTATAGATGCTTGATGCTTTTTTTTTAGATGGAAATCGAAGTGGAATGACGAGCGGCCGTGACTTTGGAAGGTCAACAAAAGAGGCTTCGAAAAGAAACACGATATAGAAAACAAGGAGTGTGGGGAGAGAGAGGATTGAGGAAGTGACCGTGAGTATGATATATTTCCGTAGGATATGTTTATTAAACTCAAATGTTTCAAGATGAATACTAGAAACTTTGTCGAGGATCGCAGGCACCAGAGGTATGGGCGTAGGTGATGCGAATAAATAGGCCGTTAAAGCCGGCTCACATAATCGCGCAGCAAGGAAGTTTTTTCCAAAATGGCTTCTTCTTATTGCTCTCGGAGTCTCCGGATTGGCCCTTCTCGTTGTCGCCGCTGGCTGTAGGGTAATTCTGGAGACCGGTATTGGCAACATTGGCTTGTCGGGTTGGTGGTGCGAGTTGACCCCTTCTCGCTGCTACTACTCTGCGGACGATGACTTTGAAAATAACAAATATATTGGCCATTGTTCTGCGAAGGGATAGGATTGTGAGTGGAATGAACTTACGGGCAAAAGTTTCTTCGATGTTCACCATATTCCTCGCCGATGTTTCCATAAAACTATGAGATTGTTAGCATGCTTCAAGATATTGTTCTGTTTCTCTGGGTTCATTTCAACATACCCACAACCGTGGTCTCTCGCCCAATTCAAGCCCTCCGCGCTAGGTACTTGTCTATCATGCGCCAAATCAACCTTGTTTCCCGCCACAAATTTGATCTGGGGTGGTTTTTCGGCCGATCGTTCCTCTGATTCCATATCTATCAAATCATTAAAGTAGTCGAGGGCGACGAGTGATTCATGGCTGGTGATATCGTAAACTAGAAGGAATGCATCGGCATCTCGTGTGTTTGCCGCCGACCATAAGCCACGGTACCTAACGAACAAAAAGGTGGAAAGCGTTTAGTGACTGCCAGATGATAGCATGATCTACTTGGAACTCCTACTCTTCTTGGCCTGCCGTGTCGGTAAGGTGTAGGTGATAGGTCATGCCATCAATGACTCTCGTAACCGAATAGCTGTCCTCTGCATGGTAGTTCAGATATATAAGCGTCTCGGTAGATAGTTGGATGAATCGTGTAATGAGATGTACCTATCGTTGGATCGTAACTGGTGCGTGATAATTGTTAGTTATGTTGGTTATGTGGGGGGGTTTTTAGGCATCGCAATAAATTAGACGTACTCGTGTGTCCATTTACTCCGGACCAAGCGTAACGATATTGACGATTTACCTGCAAGATTGTAAGGAACCGAGTTAGCACCCCAGCAGGTTTCCCCAGATGCATATGCAATGCGCAGACATCTTCGGTCAAGGGTTTGTTGATAACGTGAGACATTGGCGCGGTAGATGCGGTAACACTCCCCAAAAAGTCATACCTGTTCCACCATCTCCACAAACGGTGATGGCTATTCTATTATTGTCGTCTTCCATCTGCGGCCGCACTTAAAAGGATAAGGGAAACGTCCTAAATCGATAAACGCGCGAGCGCAGCGGGGTTTTTCGATCTCGATCTCGATCCTGTCACCGTTTTTGGCGACCGTTTATGGAGGGTTTTTTTTTATTGCCTTCACTTTTCGGCCTTTTCGCTCGTTTACTTTCGGGTGGAGAAACTTGTTGGAACAAGGACGCTGGATGGTGGGTTGTACCAAACAGTTAACGGGCTGGTGGGACGAGGTCGCGGCGGAATTGACAGACGGATGATACACGCGCAGCACTAGGAAGAAGCCGGCGCAGGGAGGAGAAGATAATGTTGTTCGACCGAGTCGTCTACGATGGGAAAGGATAGCGGAGATGATGGGGAGGGGGTTCAAAGCTCTTTCTTGCAAAGGAAAAGAAAGTGTCCCTGAGATCCAAAGGAAAATTATCATGCGACGAAAATGTTGGTTCCCGCTGATTCGCTACTTGGCCGGCGTCCTTGTGCCTGGCTCGTTTCGCAACTAATCAAAGATAAGATTTCCGGGACCTTCTCGTCTCTTGGTGGCGTTTCTGCGGCGAACAGATGAAAGGACTTTGTATTCCAATTTCCTTCCCAGGTGCGTGGTGGTGGGAAGGATGAAACCCGGCGTGAGGGCCCTTCCCTGCACGGCTGCCGGCTTCGTGGTGATAAGGGGCTTGGACCCGAATTCTTGTGGCTGCAAACGTGAGGACCTTCTGCATCGAACCGGGGGACGCGCATTGCTTCTGATCAGTACCTAGCCAGGCGAGAGGAATCTCGCTTTTTATTTTTGATACATGCACATGCGGCTGTCCATTGTATTCGTACCGACACTCTGGTGGGGTGGTGTCTCTAAGCGACCATGTGGTGGTGGTGCCTAAAAACACTGCACCCATGGTTCCTTCCTGCTCGATCCAATCTCCAGCGCAGGTGGCCCGACGTCCCTCCTTAGGCATGACGCAACCCTCGATTGGATCTCTTCAGATACATATAATCTCGCAATATATCCCCCCAAATACCCATGCTGAGACCCAGCTATGTGACGGTATTCCGCTTCTATTGATGCTACAAGGTCCAATTCGACAGCCTTTAACCAGTCAAGCGCGCGCCATGCCCTGATACAAATCTTCGCGATGGCTTCTTAACCTCTCAAGCTCTTGTTTGGCCTCATCTATCTTCTTCTGAGCGGCCTTGGGGTCCGGCGGCAAAAGCGTATAAGCATTCACCTGGCCCTTTAACCCCCTCACTTGCTCTTGGAGATCTATCACTTCGCCCTCCAACTCGACGAGTGTCTCAACCGTGTATCTTGGCTGGTTTCGTCGGTACACATTCTGATCGGAAGGTTAGCGGGCATTCTCGACAGACTCGGCAGGGGTGCCTACCTGAAGCGACATTGCCCGATCCTTGTATTCAGCCGACTTTTGCTGGAGTATCTTGATGGTTCGAGTCCATTCTGCGAGTTTGGCTGGGAGGTCTTTCGGTGGCTCGTACGCGCCGCTGCCAGGATGATGTTAAACGCGGGTAATGACAGTAGGCTCGAGAGCAGGAGAAAGAAGGGATACCTTTGGTATTCTCGTAACGATGCCTCGGCTTTCTCGATATCAGAGATGAGAGATTTTAAAACCCGCTCTTCGGGGAGAATTGATTGTTCGACCTCGCACTCCTGCTTGGTCAGGTAGAGGAGAACTTCGCGGGCTCTGGGGTGGATAAAGCGATATTCTTCTAAGTTGCCCGCCCGCCAATTGCGCACTGATTGAATAGATTGACGTACTGCGGGATGCTCCCAGAGTCTACTCCGAGCTTGATGCTAGCGCCAGCGATCGAATCCAGAGCCTCGGTGGCATCCTGGTTCAAGCCTTCCTTGATACGAATGATCTTGTCATCCGGGCGCCTCGGTTTATAGCTGGCCAATATGTTCTGTTTGAATTCTAGACGGAGGGCCCCATCCTCGTCCGCGGCCTCGTTCGCGGTGGCAAGAGCGGTGAGGACCTTGAGGGTGTCGGCATTCCGCTCGAAGGGGGGCACGGGGCGAGGGTGGTACTTTTGCTGCAGCCACCGGTCGACGTAGTTCCACTCCTTGGCTGCCGTCCAACGTCAGTTAGCACCGAGCATCAGACAGGATTGATGCAGGCCCACCTTGATGCTGCTGCTGCCGGGCCAGCGAAGGCGAGAAGACGGCGGCGCTGGCCCAGCCGTCGTCGTCGTCGTCGTCGTCGAGATGCGGGTCCATGATGCTTTGCGTATGGTTTCACTGTCCGGCGGGAAGGGTGCCCGACAGCTCGAGCTTGGCGGCCGCCAGGAACCAAATCCGCAGCCGAGCTTTGTTGCAACTTGGCCACAACCCGCATGAATCCTCACCTATAAACTGGCCTCTTCGGCCGTCAGCTCGACGTCTCACCTTCCCACTTCTCGAGTCTTCTCCCACCCCCTCACCCCTCATCTCACCTCCATCCTCCTCTCGGTCGCAGATATGCGCTTGGTACCGCCGAATCGCACCTGCCTGGCAGCAGCGTTCGTCTGCGTGCTTGCCCTCTCCGTCCCTGTCGCGGCTGTCGATGTCCCCAAGGATGTGCCCGTCAAGTCCTTGGTCGACTCCGCCAATGCGCTTCTCGCAAGCGGCCAGTCCAACGATGCCCTCCAATTCTTCGACGCCGCCATCGCCAGAGAACCCTCCAACTATCTTACTATTTTCAAGCGTGGTACCGCTTATCTCGCGCTAGGGCGAAGCGCTCAGGCGGTGGATGATTTCAACAAGGTTCTGGAGATGAAACCCGATTTCGAGGCCGCCTTGTTGCAGAGGGCGAGGATGAAGCTCAGGTCCGGGGATTGGACTGGTGCTAGGAAAGATTTCAGGTCTTGCGACAGCGACAGGAGCAAAGATCTAGGCGACGTCGATAAAGCCGAATCCCTTGTGAAATACGCCCATGCCTCCTATCAGAAGAAGGACTGGCAAGCGTGCACCGAAGCAGCGACAGACGCCATTCATTTCTCCCCGGGTATCTTGTCACTAAGAGAGACGAGATACAAATGCAGGATCGAGAAGGGCGAGGTCCTGGAAGGTGAGTCGCCCGAGTTCCGTTTCCTCAGTGAGCACCACAGCTAAACAGACTTATAGCCATCGGCGATCTAAGCCACATATCCACCCTCTCCACCGCTCTTACCGAACCCCACATCCATATTGCCAACCTCCATTACTACTCCCTTAACGATTTTGATCGAGCCATGGCGCAAATTCGAAAATGCCTGCATTACGACCCGGACTCAAAGCCTTGCAAGAAGCCCTTCCGCCGTTTTAAATCATACAATAAAGCAATCAATAAAGCCATTGAGATGAAGGCCGGCCGCCAGTTCCTCGGTGCCGCCAAAATTCTCATTGGAACAAAAGACGAACCAGGTGTCCTCTTGGAAATCAAAGACGACATCCTGTCACTTCGGGAAGAGGGTTTACTAAACGACCACACCCCTAGCGATCTAGTTGCATCTCTCACAGAGCTCGTTTGCGAGGCCTACATGGACGGGAATAGTGATAAGAAGGCACGCCCGTACTGCGAAGAAGCACTCAAACTCAATCCGAATTCTATACCTGCCCTGATTTCTAAGGCTAAGCGCTTGATGGATGAAGAACTCTTCGAGGGAGCTATAGCAGAGTTAAACAAGGCCAAGGAAATAGACGGTCACAACTCTAAGGTTCAAGAATACTTGCAGAAAGCCCACGTGCTACTTAAGAGGTCGAAATCGAAGGACTACTACAAGATTCTTGGGGTTGAACGCGACGCTACGCAGAGGCAAATTAAAACCCAATACAACAAAATGGTTAGGCAATACCATCCTGACAAGCTCAAGTTGAGCGGGTTAACAAAGGATCAAGCGGAGAAGAAGATGGAGGCGATCAACGAAGCCTACGAAGTTCTAAGAGATGATGAGTTGAGGGCAAGATTTGATAAGTATGTAGCCTTGATTTCCCACCTTGCCAAAATTGTGTTTATATTTACATTTGTGTCTATACAGCGGCGACGACCCGAACGACCAGTCACAACGACCATTCCAGCAAGGCGGCCCCTTCGGCGGTTTCCCACCCGGGGGCCAACCGTTCTTCTTCAACCACCCAGGCGGCGGCGGTGGCGGCTTCCCAGGTGGTGGTGGCTTTCCAGGCGGAGGTGGCGGATTCAAATTCCAATTTCACCACTGATCTTTTCTTTATATACATTCTCGTCATACTTTTCCATTCGGCTTGTACAGTTTTGTTTAAAATTGATATATCGTTTATAGAAGAGGTTATTACTGGAAAATTGGCCTTTCGCATTTCTTCTTTTATATCGCGGATGCCCGATGGCCGGGTTTGCGAATGGGGTTCAAGGGCGTATTCTTGAATAATTTGCTGTTACTTGTTGTTTTCTCTAAGGGCTAGCTTTTCTTCTTGATCTTACATCTGTGCTCCTTAGGATGATTTTTTCCACTTGGAGCTTGGTGGCGACTACTGTGAGAAAGCCTTCTCTTTGTATATATAGAATAGATATGTTTACTGCACTTAAAACTTTACTTTCTTCACCCCAATGACAAAAGCGCAGATCTTCAGTGCCACTGGTAAAAATGCTGCGACGAAGGATAACTATCTCTCTAAAGGCATCTACGTACACTTACTTGACAGGTACTGCGCATTTCGGGAATAGATGATAAAGATTACTTTGGAATGTTTTACAGCGTAGCGACCCAATTCGGTAATCATTCCTTCGGATCGTCAAGGCTTCCGACTTGTTCAAGCTTCCTTTCAAGCTTCAATTTTTTCAAACGTTCGATGGCGACCTCAATTGGCAAGAGCTTACCTCTCTGTTGGGTGCTTTGGTCATCTCTATCTCTTACGTTCACGGCCCTCTTCTCAGCTTCTTCAGCACCGACAACTATTGGTGAAAAATAAAATGTTAGCTGTAATTCGAACCCGAAAATACAAATTGTGAGGAAGTGTAAGGACATACCGAAAGTAAAGTTGTACTGATGCATCTGAGCTTGTAAGATCTTCTTCTTCATAGTGTTGCCACTAACATCGATGTCGACATAGAACCCGGCATCGTGGAATATCTTTCGTAGCTCCTCAACATAAGAATTGTTGGCAGGTGTAACCGGCAAAATCAAAATCTGGCGAGGACTGAGCCAGAATGGCCATTTCCCAGCGAAATGTTCAGTGAGAATGGCGGTAAACCGTTCAAAGCTGCCATAAATAGCACGGTGGACCATTACCGGCCTTTCGTAGACACTAACTTCTTCGCCGGAGTCATTCTTTGACGATTTTCCAGTGTTGAAGCGAAGGTTGAATCGCTGTGGCAGCTGGAAGTCGAGTTGAATAGTAGCGCATTGGAACTCACGACGCAAGGCATCGGAGATGGTGATATCAATCTTGGGTCCGTAGAAAGCACCATCACCGGGGTTAAGTTCCCACTTGCTACCACTTTCCGCTGAGAATGCATCAAGTGCCTCAGTAAGTTGTGCCTCGGCGTTGTTCCAGGTTTCAATCTCTCCCAAATACTTCTCGGGTCTAGTAGAGAGATTCAACTTGAAAGTAAACCCAAGTTTGCCGTAGACGGTCTTCAAGAAATCAAACAAACCCATGATCTCAGCGTTGACCTGATCTTTGGTGCAGAAAATGTGAGTATCATCCTGCTGGAACCTTCTCACTCTAGTCAAACCAGTCAAGGCACCGGATGCTTCATTTCGGTGCAGTACTCCAAAGTCTGCCACTCTCCATGGCAACTCACGGTAGCTGCGCTCTCGATGGCCGAAGATGATACAATGACCAGGGCAGTTCATAGGTTTCAGCCCAAACTTCTCCTTCTCGATATCAAGAGTGAACATATCCTCGGAATAGTTCTGCCAGTGCCCAGAAGTCTTCCAGAGCTCAGAGTTGAACATGTTTGGCGTGATGACTTCGTCATATCCACGTGCCCAGTATTCCTCTCGAAGGAAGGCCATTAGAGTGTTGTATATTCTGGTGCCGTGAGGTAAGAAGAAAGCGGACCCGGGACTGATGGGGTCAAAGAAAAAGAGTTCTTGTTCCTTTCCGATCTTCCTGTGGTCTCTCTTTGCTGCTTCTTCGAGGTATTTCTTGTGCTCGTCCATCAGCTTCTTGTCTGGGAAACTGACACCGTAAATGCGCTGCAGAGTCTCGTTTGCAGCGTCTCCAAGGAAGTAGCAAGATGAGTGCTAAGCAATATCAAAGTTAATTTTCTGATTTCAAAGCTCATGTCGGGGAGACATTCTCACCTTCATGACAGCGAAAGCCTTTATCCTTCCGGTATTAGGTATATGTGGTCCGACGCAGAGATCGATCAATGGACCGCATCTATATACGGTAGAGCTAGTTCCATCTGGAATCTTGGTGGAGATGAGGACCTGCTTGAACTTGTTGTGTTTGAACATTTCAAGAAGATTTTCCTTAGAGACGACTAGCCGCTCGAACGGCTGCTTCTCTTTGATGATCTTGCCGGCAATTGTCTCAAGAGGTTTGACATCTTCTGGCTTAACGGCCCTTTGGAACGCTGGGTGAGAAATTTTATCGACACGACGGTTTGAAGAGTGCATGTACTCACTGGGTGTCTTCAGCCATACCCATCTCATAGAAGAACCCATCATCAGTGGGTGGCCCCAAGCAGAGATGGCATCCAAAGTGTCGCTCTGCGGCTTCACCCAGTACGTGGGCACTCGAATGCCAGAAAACTTTCTTCGCTAGAGAAAAAGGTCAGCGAGGAACTCGAGTATGTAATCTAGCAAAGGGATAAATACCCTCAATGTTCTCAAAGTCGAGTAGTTCGACAGTGCAATCTTTCTCTAGCGGACGAGGAAGATCCCACAGCACACCATCAACCTTTGAGATGACAGTCTTGTCCGCAACACCTTTACCAGATTCGATGGCAATTTTCAATGGCGTGGTAACCCAGGATTCGCCAATCATGGTACGGTTTTCTGGTAGAATGGTGATGGTGATGTTCTCTCTTGGTTTGGCAGCGCATTCTGCGTCGTACTCGGTCTTGAGCTTCTCGAAGAGTTGGATTCGATGGTCAATGTATGCTGGGGGAGGGTCCAACTACGATTTTCACATTTTAGCACGCTCGCATTTCCTTAAAGATTGCTATTTATTGAACTATATCAAGAGAACAGAAAGAAGATTAAAGAAAGAAAGAGGCTGCGGAGAAGTTGATGAGTACCTCGAGAGGCGCAGATGGGCCTGCAGCAACAGGAGCGGCCTTCTTCGCCTTTTCCTTCTTTTCGCCCTTTGGCTTGGAGGGGCCAGCAGCGGACTCGGAGCCAATGGTGACTTCCTTGACCTTGTCGACAACGTCTTTGACAGCGTCCATGACGGGCGGTCTGATGGTACTGCGATCGAGTATATAGTGCTCTGCGTCGGTGCCGGTGTCGATATCGATATCGAAATCGAGGTCGTGGAGGTATCGCGGGGGGGAGGGCAGGTGTGAGTCGGGTGGACAAATCTGTTGTCTCGCTTGGTGGGGCAGCCTCCACCGCAGAAAACAAGACTTCATCCCATTCCTCCTCTGCGCCGCCAGATAGCTCGGTTCTCTGGCTGGAAAGCGAGCTTCGGGCATGTCCACGCGCCAGGATCTTTCAGGGTTCGGGAACCATGCCGGGTGACTTTTGATCTGATATCATATTAATATATTCTCATCGCTTCAGACCGTAACCGCTGTTTCCTTCTCTCCATCTCGCCCGCTCGCCGAGGTCTGTTGCTCGGTTCAACAACATCTTCCTCCGAGGACGCTGCCCCCAAACGAAGAGAAAGAAGAGATGGAGACTAGCTGAATCGGTGTATTGTTTCTTTCTTTCCTTTCCGTATGCTGCCGCCGGCTCGAGTATATACACCATACGCATCCTTCTTGGGCATTATTATTACCTGAGCCTCTGCACGATATCTCGTTCTCCATCACGCCACCGCCCACCATGTCCTCCACTCCTTCCAGCAGTATAAATACTGCCCATATAACCCAGAGCTCCCCAGCTATTGAGAATGCCATCGACAGGTCTGCCCCAACATTCACAGCCGCCGTCGAAAAGGATGAGACCTCTTACTTTGACACAAACCCTCCGCCCCCGGAGCTCGAAGAATTTTCCCGAGTAGCCGAGGAATTCGTCAGGCTCCACTGCGCTCACCAGCGACGGGTTGTCCTTGTTACTTCCGGCGGTACCACCGTCCCGCTCGAGAACCAGACCGTCCGCTTTATCGATAACTTCTCGGCTGGAACCAGAGGTGCCACCAGCGCCGAGTACTTTCTAGAGGCCGGCTACGCCGTCATATTCTTGCATCGGCAGTTCAGTCTGCTTCCCTACAGTCGACATTATAGCCATTCGACGAATTGCTTCTTGGATTTCCTATCCGAGGCGTCGCCGACACATGTGGGGTCCGGCAAGAGTTCAATCGTTGCGAGGGAGGAGTATTCGGCCACCATGTTGTCTGTCTTGAGGAAATACAAGCACGCCAAACGAGAGAACCTGCTTCTCTTGCTGCCGTTCACAACCATTACTTCGTATCTATTCCTGCTTAGGGAACTGGCAATGAAGATGAGGCCGCTGGGTGGGAAGGCCCTCTTCTATCTGGCCGCTGCGGTCAGCGACTTTTTTGTCCCTCGAGAGAGGATGGCGGAACACAAGATTCAGAGCGGTGAATTTGCCGAGAAAGATGGCGAGATGGAACTCATCAATCCTGCTGGCCCGGGAGCTGGGAAGAAACTCATCATAGATTTAGACCCCGTACCGAAATTTTTGAAAAGGCTGGTGGAATCTTGGGCCCCAGCGGCTATGATTGTTTCCTTCAAGGCAGGTTACGGATCTCTGATGCTGTCTTGAACCTGCAAGCTGACTGTTCGAATAGCTTGAAACGGACGAAAAACTTTTGTTTACAAAGTGCCGTTTGGCGCTCAAGCGCTATTCCCACCATCTCGTCATTGGTAACCTGCTGCAAACTCGAAAGTATGAAGTTGTATTCGTAGACCCAGAGTCAACCTACTGGCTTCGGCTTCCGAAGAGCACGGAAGAAGAGAAGGGTGGGAAATTCCCTAGCAAGCAGGATTCCGAAATTGAGGCATTGATAGTGCCTGAGGTGGTGCGCAGGCACGGGGCTCTGATATGGGATGTTGTTGCGGCCACAAGAGCATCAGTTAGCGGTTTAGCGGACTAATCGGAAATATATCTCAAAGAATAGCTAGCGGAATCGAGACTAATATAGCTTCCGTTGTTCTCGCAATATTTTACCCGTATGATTTTATTTTGTTAGGCAATATTGCAATTTGCAACAGCTTTCATGGGGGATTGAAAATATAGGCGGGGGGGGGGGGCTTTTTGGTACACATTTTCTTGTCATGTATAGATTCTACGACTTTTAATTACATAGCAGTGACTTCCTACCAATTATCTCTCCCGGTACGCCATCAATTGGTAGCTCTCGGTCCTCCTACAGTATTCCGCCCTCAAACCCTGCGTTTGGAGTGGATTCGCAGGTGGCTGCTCAAAATGGTTTGTTAGGCGCGCTAATCGCACTGGATTCCTTGGCGTCTTTTTTTGTGCTTGAAATATTTTTCGTTCAAACACCTCCAAACGATCAAATCTTTTCATTGTCACGTAACTGTTCGACGACTACACAACCACCAGAGCTCGAAGGCACAGGCTCCGGCCAAATTCGAATCGCACTCGACTATAGCTTCCCACCAGCTAGTATCTTCCAACATCCGATATTTCAATCATGAGTTTTAGAGGTGGCAGAGGTGGCGGCGCTTCTCGAGGACGGGGTGGAGGAGGCTTCGGCGGTGGCGGCAGAGGCGGCGGGTCCTTCAGAGGTAAACTCTTCACAAAACTCATCAGTCGATGAAAGTTGGGCCTCGAACTAAAATTTGTACCAATGGATAGGCGGAAGAGGTGGCGCACCACAGTCATTTGGGCCCCCAGATCAGGTTTTCGGTAGGCCTTTCCCAGTCCCAATCGCTAAGCACCATATTCGAAAAAGAGGTTTCCTGACACGGGCTGCGCATTAGAAATGGGAAGTTTTGTCCATGCGTCCGAAGGCGAGATGGTGTGTGAATCTACAAATGCAAAGATACCCTTCTTCAATGCGCCGATATACCTCGAGAATAAGGTAGATTATCCTGCCTACGATTTTACTCTAAAAGGCTCTAGAAATTGATCTCGAATCCTTCGTTCTTGTTAGTCTGCTGTTGGAAAAGTTGATGAGGTTCTCGGTCCCATCAACCAAGTTTACTTTACGATAAAACCTCAGGAGGGTGTTGTCGCGACTTCGTTCAAGAAAGGAGATAAATTCTACATTGGCGGTGACAAGCTACTACCACTTGACAAGTATGAACTGTATCCCAGAGTGAAAGGTTGGAGTTGATACTAGTTCCTTTCTGACCTCCCTTTTCTCTGTAGATTTCTTCCAAAGCCCAAACCGCCCCCAGGTTCCAAGCCAAAAGGTGTCGCTAAGAGAGGCGCAGCTGGTGGGAGAGGAGGAAGAGGTGCTCCAAGAGGCGGTGCACGTGGTAGAGGGGCCCCAAGAGGTGGGCGTGGTGGTGCGCCTGGGCGGGGAGGGTTCGGTGCTCCGAGGGGTGGTGCTGGCGGCCGTGGCCGCGGAATCCCAAGAGGGAGGGGAAGCGCTCCAGCAAGAGGTGGATTCAGAGGGAGATTCTAGACTTCGTGGGAGCTATAACTGGCCTGGTCCGAGAGCTACGTTCTCAATGCAACTTGCCTTCAGATTTCTCGTCGGCCTGACCTAACTGGACTCTTTCTTCTTGAATTGTATACGCGTTTAGGTACTGAAGGTGTTCGATGTCAGTACACGTTGTACAAAGCTTGGAGGGCTTTCTTCGGCGTTCCGGATCATTTTCGCTATCACTTTTTCAGAGTTATAATCATATAAACCCATGCTTTTGTATGTTGTCGCGTTTTCTTGTCAAAGATTTTGCCTGTGGATTTGATGTACGATACAAAAACTATTGGTAGAATGTATACTACAAAAGACCTCTCTGTCCCGGTCCGTCTATGGATATACTCTCTATCACGAAATTCAATGTCCTGGTACTGGATCCCTATCCTATGGGAAGGCAGCACTCAAGGCAGCATTTGTTGTTTGGCTGTTGGAAGCATTCTCACTCGGCTGGCCAACGTCACCAAATTACAAAAGTACACGCCGCCTAAAATTTCGAGTTTGGTACTCTCTCCTCATCCGAACACCTATCCACAATACACCCTACACCTTCCTATATCCCCCCTTGCTCTCTCTCCGTTATCTGAGCTACTTTTGTTCGATTGTGTATATTTGAGCTTGCGATTTCGGAAGGTTTCTGACCGCATTTTACCAGCTCACCCTCAATTCCCGAAGATACGTTCGATTTCAGGGCGCAAGCACCTCCTATAAGCTATATCCCGACATCAACTGTCGATACCCCACCACCAAGCGCTCCCGGACTGGCCTATAGTAATAATTCATCAAAGTCGAAATTCATTGATTATACTCCGATCGCGCCTATTTCTCTCGAATCAAGCCATTCTCATCTCCGAGCCTTCGCCCTCTGAATGCGGCCTTATTGATGCACCCTTCTCTGACACTGACATTTATTGTCTTTGTCGCCGGCTACATTACCGCACGATTTTCACTCGTTTCTCGTGCTTTTGAGCTTTTGGTCTTTGCTTGGGAGAACGGTACCTTTGTACGCCTTTTCACTGCCGAGTTTCCTAGTCACCGGGCGACAGCTTGCTAACCAGCATCCAAGTATAGGGAAGAGCACTTAAAGGAGTAGCGCTATTGTCATTTGTTTATTTTCTGATACTCATACCTTTAAGGATAATTGCCGCTCGGGAAACAAGGCTGGTACGGCGAATATATAATACCTCTGCGAGAAAGAATCTGCTAACGATATCACTAGCATTCCCGAGCCAGTAGCGGTGGCATATCCGCCAGGGAGCAATTGAGGAGACGGGGGAGCTTCTGAGAGTAAAAGTCGCACTATGGACTCCCCGCAGACATTGATGCGGGTATTCTGGCCTTGCGGATTGCCTCGGAAAGAAAATTCTGGTCTACTTGTAGGATGGCGGAACTCGGAGTTCGACATCTTCGTAGTTGCTTTGCTGAATTCTGAGGATGTAAGACCAGCACCATTAATCCACGAAACTATGATCGCTTTGACAAAATCCGACTGACTATCTACGATAGAGTAAAGTGATTGACCACGCTCTACGAAATGGCGCAATATTCAAAAAACCAATCGCCTCACTCTCGAAACTCTTTCGAATGAGCAAGCGAACGAGGCTTCATGTCCTCGGCACACTAAACGCACCGTGTCCCAAGAAATTCGAGCCCCGACATATTAACGCCACGCTTACTGAAAGATCTCTGTATCCAACGATATATTGTCCACAAGATACAAACATCACAATGCAAGTCATTATGTTCGAGATGCCGTCACCCTGGCGGATGCAGTACATGTCTTTAACGCCGATATCACTTGCCCTCGATGAAGAAACATCGCTTGGGAAGGAGACTTCGCGAAAGGACGCTCAATACGAATACGTACAACCGCTGCAGGGACAGTTATCAGAGAAGATCAGGCTTCATTCGGTACGGCAACGTCCGCTGACTGTCAAGGAAGAGTCCCTAGATGCAATAATTGGGCAGGTGAGTATCAAAACAAACCCAGACGATGCTGTAACGAGGCTAACGTTCAAAAAGATCAACTGTTCTTGGGAAATGTCGACCCTACTGAACGATAATGTAACGTACCGGATGGGCCGAACGAGGAGCATGAGCGTGAGCGAGCGAGTGGTCGAATCAGCCACAAATCTGTGGGAAAGAGCAGCGAGTAAGCTTTGGGGCATCGTCCTTTTAGCTTACCCCCTTTTGATTAGATTCCTCGTCACTCTCCTAACGGTTCAAAGGGCAGCAAACGAACTGGTGCTCCGCATCGTGGAGTGGAGAATCAAGCCAGATTTTGCTGCCCTAAAGGATGTTTCTGCAACTGGTTGGTATTTTCAATCAGTAGTTTCTTCTATTCTTCGAATGGCTGACGAACATAGCGCAGCAGTTAGATATCAGGCTCCAGCAATTAAGCTACTGGCCGACCCAGTATAGGAAATTGAGGAAACCCAAAGGCGACCTTGAGAGCACTAACCTGGTCCACCCTGATTACATTCGCTTCTACAACAGCCTTTGGCTCGTTGCGAACGATGTCATAATCGGGATTGCGCTGGGGACATTCCTCATTGAAAACTCGACTGGGGTGGCTGATTGGCTGGATGCTGTGTTACGAACATATACTATTGATGGACTGCATGAGACCATCACATGGCTAAGAGGGAAGCCGGCCGGTTTGAAACTAAACAAAGAACTCGCGTTCTTCCTCGGAGACTTGTTTCTATGGGTCGTTGACTATTGGGCGGGGTCAATGGCAAGTGTGCGACCGCATTTCGCAAGGCTGATATGGACTATTGGCTTTTCAAGCTTCGCGGGTGCTACAATGCCAATCTCAATATTTTCTGACCTCCTATCGATATTGACGTTGCATATATATTCGTTTTATATCGCATCCGCTCGAATATATCATTGGCAGCTCACGACTATAATCTCGCTGTTCCACCTGTTCCGAGGCAAGAAACGCAATGTCCTTCGCAATCGTATCGATTCCTGCGATTATGATATTGACCAGTTACTCGTTGGTACAATTTTGTTTACTTTGCTGTTTTTCCTGTTGCCAACAGTTTTGGTTTACTACCTGACATTTGCGGTGGCGCGCATGATCATTATTGGTATCAAAGCCGGACTGGAAACACTTCTCGCGTGTTTGAATCATTTCCCGTTGTTTGCATTGATGTTGCGAACTAAGGATGCGAAGAGGTTGCCTGGCGGGGTACAGTTTGAAATGCTGGACATTGATAAGTTGCCAGAAGAAGGGAGACCGAAAGAGTGTGAGAATATATCTTACGTTATGCTCAAGGTATGGGAACCTTGTTTACGCGAAAAGGTAAAATTTGATACACTGCTGATACATAGGATGGGCTCGCTCGTGAATAGTCGGTACCTTTATCTTTTCGGGCAATGTTTAGACAGTATTTTCAACTTGGCGGTCGCTTGAGAAAACATTATATTTCTCCGCGAGTGCTGCTCTGCCTAGTCACTGGGCGTTTCGTAAGTTACCGATTCTCTTTCTGGTCTCAAGACCCTCCGTTACGTTCCCCATATTATCTTGATAATGATAAGAAGGAGTGCGCAAGTGGTATCTACGTATGTTGGAGTGATGGCTGATACCAAACGTGGAGTAGGTCCCACCGATCCATCGGCGAGATTTGTATTCACTGCAGTATAGTATGCTACCGGCACAACGAGGAAGTGTCATGGACGTGTGGAACAATCTGATAGGCGGCCCACAGCCGCATAGTCCCCGCCATCGCTAGGGGTATTCTCTGGATTTCTTACTTATTACTTCGGCAAGTGGAGAGGTGTTGGAGAGGTGGGCTAGTCGGAGATTCATTTCTTACCAGCCATCGTTGAAGGTTATCCGAACCATGGTTGGGAAGGTATATAGATGCCTTGCCGGGCGTAACGTCAGATTTACGGGAACGTGGAGGGGGAGGCGGAGGGGGAGGCGGACTAGCTCCACAGCAGCTTTGTACATACAAATATCGGTATCGATCTTCTGCAACTTGTGGTAACAAAGAGATCAGAAGAAGGGGGGAGAGAGAGCCAGGATAGCCACTCTTGTGTCTCACGAACAAAGTGAAAAGCAGTGTTTGGTCCGGGAAATGATGCACACATTACCTGTGCTTGTGTGAGTAGACAAATGCTGTTTTGACTGAGGTGACACCGTAGAAACAAATCTCGCTGATATTTTCGATATCAGGCATGGTCCTTGCTGGTCTGTGTTGGGTTGGAGTTTCAGAACGGTTCGATTGGCGTTTATGGCAACTGCGGCGAAGGACGAATTGTGAGAATGCACCTTGGCCGGCCGCATGGAATTGCGGATCTCTTCTTGGGTAAAGGTGTGGCCTTACCGGAAAAAAGAAGGGTCCTACTGTTTTGCAATGGTCGACGAAGGCCCCCCTCGCTAGAGTTTCAATGCGGGAGTACCTGCTTGTGGCTCAGCTGGCATCAGGGCAGCTCTTTGGAGCATGTCTAAGCGCGGAGAAAGAACATCTAACCTCTACGGCGGAGATGATACGTGCGGAGAACGGGGCGGTACCATTCATTATCCAGCCACACGGTCTCTCAGAGAGAGAAAAGAGCGAGTGAGTCCACGTTGTCCAAGTTTTGCGATAAATCCGAAACGTGAATTCCAGGCCTCAAATGTTGGATGGAATCCGGGCCGCCGTGGGATAGTTCAAATTTGAGGGCGATTTGAAATTTCAGCCTCTCCAATTACCGTTCCCACGAGCGAGCGGTCTTCAAACACTCAGAGAGAAGTTGCAATCAAGATCGTGTACGACCCAGGCGGCCATTCTATTTCATTTGTCTGAAGCAAACACGATCAATAAGAATCCCAACGGTTCCTGACCGTTCCGTCGCGCATCTCGGAGACGTAATCGTCGTGCAAGCCGCCGGACAAAAAAATGCAGCCAAGGCGGATGGGCAGGGGGGTGGAAAGGGGGTGGTCATATCTCAAACACGCGAAATTAGCTGCGGTTTTCCCTTCTCTCTCGCTCTCTCTCTTTTTTTTCTCGCCTTGCTGGGTTGAAGGGCGTGTTTGAGAGATTTTCTGTTCCTTCGCTTCCTTCTAGCGTGGAAGATGCCGTGGTTTCTCTGATCGTAGATGTCTACAGAGGTGGTGTGGTGGTGGTGGTGACGTCGGGGCGCATACTCTGGCATCATTGCAATGCATTGTTTCTATTATCATGGCGAGGAAGTCGCAATAAGAACAACATTATACATAAAGCATACATGAGGATATACACGCATCCCAATTGCCCTTATCGCGACGGGCCTGCTGTCAAATATCGCGGAGAAGGGAAAGTGAGGAAGGGCAGGGAAGGGAAGGGAAGGGAAGGGAAGGGACGCTCATAATTTATCATGGAAATGACAGCCGGTGGTGCGCCGCCGCGTGTTCGCAATGCAGTCGAATGGGCAGAGGAATGGGAACTGCGAATGGACATGTCGTGAATGCGCTCATCTTTCTTTCAATTTCGCTTCAATCGGACAGCGACGGGGATTTTGATGCTATATATACTTTACAAAGTATTACTACCGGAGAAAGTTGGAACTGCGAATGGCGAGGCTGTGCTCGACGCCGGGTCCCATACCGAACAACTATCACGAGCTATGCGGGCTTCTTGTTGGTTGTAGCGGTCCATGAATAGAACAGAACAGAACGGAACAGAGTTGGACAGGAAGCCAGCCGTGATCAGGTCAGTCACCATCCAGCGGTATTCTGCAGTGGAACCCCACGGCTTCGCAGCAGTGCGCTTCGTATACCGCAGGACGTCGATTGCTGCCGGATGCTGGCTAGCGTCGAGCAGAGCAGGAACAGGAAAGAAAGAAAGAAACAGAGAGAGAGAAAGAAAGAAAGAAGGAAAGAAGGAGGGTTCGAGTGTGGCAGCCAATTTCCCCTCCATGCAGATGCTGCGATATTGCTTTTTGGAGTCTCAGCATCGGCATCATGTTTCTTTTTCCTCCTTTTCCTTTCTCTTCCCGGCCAAAACCAGACGGGCGCCCCCAATATTACATTACTACTGTGCTGTATCTTCCTTCCTCATCCTTCCTCTGTTTCTTCTCTCCTCCATCTTCAACCCTCGAAAAAACACCCCCCCCTCACTCGCTCACCACCAGTCGCTCGCTCGAGTCCTCTACAACCACAGGGTACAGCTGGTCTACCTCTCTGTCCTTTCGTTTACCACTCTCCTTTCCGACAAAACACACTGCCCCCCCCAACCGCTCAATCCTTTTTTTCTGTTGTTGTTGGTCCCCTTTTGTGTCTCAGCGGAGTTATTTTTTCCTTGTGTGTCTTCTTGGTCAACGAGTACGACATCCGACAGGGGAATAAACATTCCCCTTTCTCTACGACGAGCTCAACTTACAAATACATCACCGGGACGGTCATTCGCAATAGAAGGGTTTCTCGTTTTTTCTGCTCTTTAACGACAAGAGACGACCTGTTTGCTGGTGTAAGGGACGGATAAAACAAATTTATCAAAGACACATCGAAGAGGAAAGAGACAGACCAAAAAAAAAAAAAAAAAAAAAATTTCAACCTCAGGGCACCGAACAAGACATTCCGACACGACTAAAGGGTGTCTGTAAATTCATTCGCTGGGAAACACACCGACTCGTCCGACTCATCCGACAAAGCTTTTGTTGCTTCCGACGATAGGCTGTGGGGGATAGATACATACGCACATACACACAACTATAGGAGAAGGACCTCTTGATTGAAAGGTATGCGTTGCCTCGACGTCTCTCGTCTGTTGTCTGACGAAAGAGGGAAAGCGAGGGACGACGACGCCGATGGAGAAAGGGAAATATACGGACGCTGCTCTTGGATTCTGTCTGGTCGCTCGTTGCGGCGGGTCTTTGCAAGCCACATGGCTACCACGGCGCTTGTGGCATGGCCGACGTCTCCATCAGCTTCATGCACCACCACCACCCCTTTCTCCTTCCCTCGTCAATCCGCTCGCCCCCCGACGTCTCGACAATTCAACTTTCATGATGCTGACATTCTCTGATGCTTAGATCCTTCCGACCCGACGCTTCGACATCTCATCTGTCGAGGATATTGCACTCCCTTTTTCACACTCACTTTTCACACATACACACGCACACATCTACAAACAAGATGCCCTCGCTACGGATAGCTTTCGCGGCCATATTGGCCCTCGGAGCCATCGCTCCTGTCTTTGCAGCCGATGATGCGGCCGTCTGCTACGACAATTCCGGGGACACAAAGAATATGGGTCCCAACACATATCAAACTCAAGGTCTCTGCCACGACCAGTGCAGAGACGCCAACAAGGCCGTGTGGGGTGTCACTCGAGGATCAACTTGTTTCTGCGGTGACTCCGTTCCCTCCAGCGGAAAGGTCGACCAGTCGGAATGTAATATTTCTTGCCAGGGCTATCCCCAAGAACTCTGCGGTGGTAACTCGGCTTGGTTGTTCGGATACACAGGAGTTGTCCCTCCGAGCGACGGAAAGCCATCCAAGTCGAGTTCCTCTTCTACATCCACAGGAGCACCATCAGTCCAAACCGTCGTTCAGGGCGGCGTCACAGTCACAGCCACTGCCCCAGTCACTTCCGAAGAGAGTCAATCAGGCGGTACAAGTAAAGCGGGTATTGCTGCTGGTGTCGTCGTTGGTGTCATCGCTGTGATTGCTCTCGGTGTCGGTGGTTTCTTGGTTGTTCGACGAAATAGAAGACGCCAGGCCGAGGAGGAATACAGAGCCGCGGTTGCTGCGAAGGAATTCACCGCTTCAATCAGAAAACCACAGGCGGACAGCAGGCTAGATCCCGTTATGCTACAGCACAGAAGGCTAAGCGATGGTAGCATCGCTGACAATCAGGACTTTTCGAGACGGATACTGAAGGTATGCTTCCTCTCTTGAACCCTCGCATTCAACTTGACACTAATTGATATCCTCTCTGTAGGTCACAAACCCCGACGCATGAAAAATAGACCCATCACGATAATAAAAATATGAGTTTTGTGATTCTCACCCCCCAGCCTGCTCGTATCTACGAGCCAGATAGCTTCTCCATATCCGTACAAGTCTCGGACTCCTGGTGTCCTTTGGCAGCTTAAAGGATAGTTCCAAGGTCAACATATCTAGATGCTTTCGATGACAACTCGGAGAAGGTTTTACTATACTGCTTTTTGACGGTTCCTTTGTTTTTGCATGGCGTATACCCTTTCTTTCCTCGTCCCCTTACTGTCTCCTTTATCGGGTTTCATTTCTTTTGCAAAATGGATTCAAGCCTTTCTCTCTCCTTCACTATCTATTTCTTTCTACTTCCCTTTTTTAGTGCTCTTTATACATTAGCGGTTTACATTTCGGTTCTCCTAACACAGACAAAATATTGTCGCTATTGTATAATTCTCCTGTAAATTACCTCCTATCTTCTAACAAAGGCCTTTGTTGATTCTAAAGACACTATATCCGGCCCGTTTGATGATCGCAGGTAATATGTCCAAACTCAACTTGCATGTACCCATCTTGCAAGCACGACTTACCCCATTCACCCCATATGCCTATCCCTATACACAGTATATAAAATACCACCATCACGTCCCAGCCCCCACTTCCTACTCCAACCAGTATATTCCCTTGTGGCTCTAACCTCCCATCAACAATAATATTATTTGTATTCCTCGCTTTTTGTAGACGGAGTTTTCTTTTTTCCTTTTTTTTTCCTTATCCATCAACCCCTAAATTAAATAGATTATAGATAGTATTAATTAGAATTGCGAAATTCGCCTCCTTCATCAACCATCGATTTCGCAATAACTCGGATTCCCATATGCATATCCCATCATCCGTCTCAAACAGCTGTGGCTTCCGCTACTCCAATTTCCACCCCACGTTACTTGCAGTAGTCTAGACCGAGTTTTACCGCATAACGCCACAGTTTCCGCGTAATAGCCTTCATAACCGAGGGGATATTCCATGACCTATCGCATCTAGCAAGGAACTTTGTATTTCAAGCAACGTACGAAGAAGAAGGCCTCTGCACCCTGTAGATCTATCTATCTCCGTATTTCGCGTTTTGCGATCTTTTCGGGGCCCTTTCTCTCGTTTCTTACCCTTCTTCTTTTCTTTTTAAAGTCTTGGGACTCCTGCGCCCCAAGCTGCAATGCGCTCCCTGGCCCGCAACTTGCAACTAACCCCTTGCATGCAGCATCCTAGCGAGGCCCCAAGTCGGCAGTTCGAAGGTTGTTGAAGCAAGAAGTATGGTCCGTGTGAACCCGGGCACTTAATTAGAATTCTAATAATGAATTCTTTCCTTCAAGGAAAAATCTTTTCGTTTGTACAAATTCGTGCCTACTAGGAGCCAATGGGTCCAGCAATGCTAGGTTGATTTCCTCGTGTTCGCATTTCCAGCTGGTGATGATTGCTGAACGAGGAAGTCAGAGGTCCGTGGCAGAATTTCCTATCCCACCATTCACATCATGCACGAAAGTTTGAATCAATCACAGACCTTGGCGATTGCGTGGTCTCGTGAATATGATGAGCCTTGGAGAAATTCCAAAATCAATTCATCCAGATATGTTTCTCATTATCGGATATACTCAATACTATTCATCCGGCACGAGCTTTTTTTAATACCGACTTCTAACGGATAGCTAATGCACGAGCCTTCTCGCGCCCCCATACTCATCGGTACGCACCGATGAACCAATCGGTTTTAGGACTAGTTTGAAAAAAAAATCCTGATACAGCTCTCCCGTTAAGCTGACCATACAATATGCGGAAACAACTAGCTTGTTTTCCCTTCCTCAATGCCGTGGGCGTGTTATTCCTGCCTCTGCAGGTCTCCTGCGGCTGGAATGTCCCAGGAGATCGAAACTATACAATCTCTGAAACGGTATCTGCAGCCAAAGTCATGTCGATCGTGGAATCCGGGTACGATAAGTACCTTGTTTCTGATAAACTGGTTATCGAATTCGGAGACGATGTCCAGGTTATCGCAGCGGATGGCCATCCGGTGCCCGACTTTTCAAGTAAACAACCGCAGCCGATCACGATAATTGATGGTTCGTCTGTCGCGTCTCAGATTGAAGCGGAATGGACAACTTCAAGAATCGAGAATATGCTTTCGGTCGATGATGTTTTCGGGCCGCTGTTTTATCAGACCGTGTTTTTCGCGGTGGATGCGAAAATCCAACAATCTGTATCACTTCCAAACGCTACTTTGAAAAATTTAGGCAAGTTTGGTGTAACGCGGCACTCTTTTATAAATCTCTCGCACCCGGTCCGCATTGGTCCGTATTTTATGCGTGGGTCGAGGGTGTACGAAGCTATGAAACTGTATCCCGACCCATATGGTGCATTCATGTATGGAGTCTCGCAGATACATGACGGGTAGGATTAATAGTGCCCATTTATACCTTTGCTTCCGTCTACACAGACGATAGAGGAACGCCTGAATCAACGAGAACGTATTCGCTCACTAACATGTAAACAGGTTTCAACGTTTCTTCACAGACTCGATCCCTGTGCCTTCCCGATTATACTCCAGTCCTCTCACGCAGCAACTCCCACTCGCAGGTAAACGTATAGCAGTAAAAGATATAATCGACTTGAAAGGTCTGCCGACTAGTGCATCGAGTAGAGCGTTCGCCGAATACCATGGCCCAGCCAAGAGGACTGCGGCGGCGGTCCAAAAGCTGTTAGACCTCGGGGCCGTGGTTGTCGGTAAAACGAAGACTACCCAGTTTGCTACCGGCGAGACGGCGAGGGATTGGATCGAATTCCAGTGTCCGTTTAATCCTCGGGCGGATGGGTATCTGGATCCCGCTGGGAGTAGCACGGGGAGTGCTGTCGCGGTTGCTGGGTATGAATGGGTCGATTACGCTTTGGGAACGGACAGTATGTTCTTAACTTTAGTCTACAAGCGGTCGGTATAAATATTTGAGTGGTTGGTTGACAAAGGTGGTTTTAGCTTGCGGAAGTATTATATGGCCAGCAGCGCTTCAAGGGATCTTTGGGCTGCGGCCGACCATCGGAGTTTCCGAGCTGGAGGGCGTCATGCCGGCGTCTAGGTCAGTTTTGGACACTGATATGCACGAGGGTGTGCTACGTTCGCTGATGGTTTCATTAGTATCATGGATACTCTCGGTTTCTTTTCCCGTGACATCAACGACTTCAAACTTCTACAAAAGCTGCTCTATAACAAGGATATGAGTAACCCTATAAATAAGGTATGTTGTGTATAAATTCCTACAAGTGTTCCGCCCTATGAACCGCAGCCTAATCTCCTCTGGTCTGGTATCAGAAAATATCTAAGATAATACTTCCAACGGGTGTTTTAGACCCCCTCCGCGAATCCAAAAGAAACGTCATCTCGAAATTCGTAGATGATACGTCTAAATACGCCTCTATACCAAAATTTGATATGGACATTGATAAAATCTGGAAGTCATCTGGGCTCGCACCACGAGACTTGTCCTACACAGACTATCTCTATTCGGTAAGTTCCCTCCCACACGTGCTACCTCAGATATGCGGTCTTTCTCTACGGTATTTATATTAACCGTAAGAAACAATAGACCGTCGCGCACATCCAGATATGGGATTCGTACGTCCACGAGTCAGAGTTTTATCGAGGATACAAACGAACATTTGGAAAATACCCCCACGTAAACCCCATGGTTTTACACAAATGGTATCTTCACCACAAACGTCTTGAATTCAACGGTGACTGAAATGTATATCCTAGGGACCTCCGGTCAAACATCTCTACTTCCGCGTACAAAGAAGCAGTGAGACGAAAAGACATCTTCAAGAAATTTCTAAACTCTTACGTCTTTCATGACGGTGCCATCATGATCCTTCCAGCTGGAGGGCCCGAACCGTCGTATAGAGATGAGATTCTGTAAGTAAGACACTAATGGTATACGCAACCTGACGAAAAGTGACAGGCTAACGCCTCGTGCGCCGCTTCTCTGTAGACCCTCGGAGAACATCGATGTATATTTGCAGAGCTTCGGGTTCGATAATACATTCTACAGCATACTAGGCGATCTCCCTAGTGTTGTTGTCCCAGGTGAGTAGTAGCGAGGTCGACTGCTAGCCATCATTAAGGATTAAAAGTGTGCTAACTGCTATTATGACCAGTCGGTCAGCGGTCTATCAAATCCAAGGTGACGAAAGAGAGAGCCTGGGAGCCGGTCTCTATAATGATTCTGGGAGCCAAAGGTAAAATAAACCACCGATAAATAAAAACCACCACCCAGATCCTTCATCGCAGCCTAATTGTGGCATATCCGCACCACGGCGAGAATCACATCCAACTAACATGATTGGATCCCAGGAACCGAAACTCAGATAATAGAACTTGTTCAGAAAGTTTTGAGAGAGTCAAAGAGACCACCAAACGTTCGAGTTGGTCATACTGCCTTTTAATAAATCGCTCTCGCGAATAGTTGACATATTTGTCAAGAAACTTACAAACCGGTGTACATATTCACATATTGATCACATGTAAGTCACACATATCTAATTATAATGAATATTCTGTAATGTTACTTTGACGATATAGACTTCAATTCGTTCACTTTGTCGCGTTACTTAATTCGAAAGGTTGTAAGAGGAGAAAAAGTTATATGACATGAATGGTAAAGGAGACGAATGCATCCTCGAAAAAGTGAAACTATCGATATCGTGATCCGTATGCGCACGTAAAAAAAAAAATATTCGCAAAAAACAATAGAGAAATAATAGGGAAATCGTGAAAAAAATCACAGGGGAATCCAATAAAGGAGGTCATTATTACGATATGTGCGGATATAAAGAGGTGGTAAAGTGAAATCCCAGAAAATCAAATGGAACAGATGCTAGCAAAATTCAATAAAGGAAATGGCCAATTCAAACCGAGATTTTTTGCTCCGAACCCTAAAAGCCTCAAAAGAAGATGAGATGAGATTAAAAGCAAAGCCTGAAGGAAAAATACCTATTGTATGCAAATACCCCCCAAAAATGCGAAAGGACTCCAGAAAAGGAAATAGCCTGATCGATGTGCTCTTCAACTTTTTTGCGTTTTCCCATTGGACCTTTGGACTGAACACCAAGCCGAAAATGGAAATATGAAACTCGTGCAAGAATGCGTTGGATTTTGTTGGAGAATCTTAAAATTTGGTAATACCGCTAGTATTCGCCTTGAAGGTTCTGCCATAGCTGCATGTCCAATACATCGCTTTCTTGTAATAGCTCTGGCTTGATGAAATCAAATTCTTCCCCAGTAAGTCCAAGGTCGAACCCAGCGTTCAGCGAGTTCAGGTTCGATAGCGTCATATCATGAGCACCCATATCCTTGCCATGTCCAAGGAAAGGGAACGCTGAACCGACATCGCTTGAACCGGTGGCTACCCCTGTCGAGTTTTCAAGGTCAGGTAGACCCAGTATCTGTCGAAGGTCAACCTCGTCCGCAGCTATTGCTGGGGCGGAGAGACCTTCCCATTCGGGTGTGTTGAAGGCACTGGCATATTTCCTATGAACCACAGCGATATCCGGGGAGCCTTCTGGGGTGAAGCTTGTATCTTCGTCGAAGGAGCTGAGTAAAGGATCGCAGAAGCCCAATGAATGTCCACCCTGTCTTTTACTCGCTGCAGATGGTAATTCGTTTAGAAGATCGCTCGGGGTCGAAGGGGCCGAGTACATTGGAGATGTGGCCGCGAGCACGAAATCGCCAGAATTGAAATCAGCAAAGGAGCTCATAGGGACAGTTTCTAGTCTTTCTCTTTTTGCGGCACTTGGTTGGTCTTCCTCTTCCTCCTCTTCCGGCTCTGACGATTCATCTCGTTTACGTTTTCCTATCGAATAGGGCTGATTCGGAGCTATTTCGGGAACTGTTTCTAATAACCGGTGACCTGGTGATGTCGGGTTCTCCCATGTTTCATTGTCGTCGCAAGCTGAGGGCGATGATGCGCCGATGGAAGAACCAGATGATATGGAAGCACCGGACCCAGAAGTGGATCCTCCTTCTGCTGCGCCAACACGCTTCTTGTTCCTTCGTCTTTTCTTTGGTGTCTCAGGTTCACCCTCGACCTTAATTTTCTTTGGTCTGCCTCTCTTCACAATCTTCTTGACAATTCCTTCAAAGGCGCCTATACACATACCACGTTGTCTGTGCCTTGTCAATGCGTCATGTCTGGCAAAACTGTTGCCGCATTTGCAAGGATATGGCTTGATACCCGTGTGTATTTTTGCATGTCTTTTGAGGTCGTGCTGTCTTACGAAGCATTTCTTACAAACTTCACATCTGAATTGTCTGTCGCCGAGGTGGGTCTGCACATGGGATTTGATGTTTTCTTTACGGCCAAAACGTTTTTGGCAATCTGGGTAAAGACACACCCATTTGTTATCCGATGGCTCTGGGCCAGAAATATAGGCTGATATCTCATCATTGGAAATTCCGGATGCCCGCACAAAGCCGCCAGGTACTCTTGCCTCATCGTCTTGGTCATCAAGGCCGAGGTTTTCTCTTGATGAATGTGCAGAGTCACCTAGGTCAGCTTGTCTGGAAGCCGCGCTTTGCAGCGCTTGATGTAACTTTTCCGATGCCAGCATGCCGTCGATTGATTGCATTTGGGGGCTTCCTGGCATGATAGGGCTATGACCTGCGCTGGAACCAGATGGCGAAAAGTAGCTCTCATTGTCATCGTCTTCGTAACTTATTTCTTCAGGGACAGCGATATGCGAGATACCAGAAGCCTGATGACTAGGCATCGGTGCCATGTCGAAGGCGTTTGTCGTTACTAACGGCGCAGAATTTGGTGGTGACGGTAGGCTAGATGTCGAGCCCATATTTACAAAGTATGAGTCCATATTTCTGGCGGCTGGAGTTGTGTCTACTGAATGCCTTCTCATGTGACTTTTGATCTTTTCAACCAGATCAGGCGGAGGCGGTATTGACCGTATATTTGTTGCAAGAGGCGGGAACGCCCTCTTTGGCTTCCTTGCGGATTCTGGGGAGAGTATAAATTGAGCATTTAGAGCTTGTTGAGAGATTGGTGGGGAGAAACCAGATGCTTGTTGTGGCAGGAGACCCATGTATGGACTTCCTGGTGTAATTGGCATAAAGTCTGGATGGAAAGTTAGCTAAGTTCTGTTTATATTCGACGAAGGGAGCCGCCATACTCATTCCGGTCAATGCTCTGGGCGTCACAGGTTGATTCAACTGTGGGTTGGCAAGGTCTTGTGCATTGGTAACTCCGCCGGTAACATCTTGTAAGAACCCTTGTTGTAGGTTCACTTCAGACATCGACCTTTGTCTTGCGCTAAGGCTTTGGGCCACATCCCCTTCCGGTATTCTATTTTCTTGTAAGAAGTTCGCAAATTTTCTACCCATGAGTGCTGCGTTTGCTGTTGTAGTATACGACAGCCCATTCGGATTGATCAGGAGGTTCGGGTCATCCAAAAAGTTGACGGGCTGCGACCTATGTTTTCTGTGTCTTGAAACATTTCCGGGTGCCACTGTCGCGTACGGGTGAAATTCTTGGGTATATTGCCGCTTTCTAGGCCGACTTTCGATGTTTGAAACTTGGCGACGATGGGTAAGAGCTGCTGGCGGAATGCTGGTGCTGGCCGGCCCGGGTTGGAATGCTGCGGTGGCCATTGCTGTACTTTGAGATTCTTGATTCTGGTTCTGGGCGGGTAGCATCGTTGACTTTCCGTTCTCAAGTACTTCCTTGCTCGTTCACTACCGTGATGATATGCGAGAAACCTAAGTTGCGAGTTTGATATTAGAATCATGGGGAGAAGAAGAGCTACTGCTGATATACCATACCGACGGTTTCTACAATATCAAAACGGTGACTGGGGTGACCCCGGTTGACCAGTCAAGGCAACCGAGGCACTAAGCTGAAGTGAGGCCGAAAAACTGGCGAAGTAAAATGACCAATCCTGCTGGCAATTCCACGTTCAATGAAGAAGTAGAATTGAGGATGGCGATATTGTCGAGATGTAATGATATGTCCCTCACGACCAGAAACCAAGAAACGCGCAGTGACGTGAGTATGGCCGAGACGCAATTAAGCACTCAGCGATAGGCCGTGCAGCAGCAGCTATTTAAGCTTCGAGGTTTTTGGAAAATCCGCTGTAAGTTAGTTGTCGTATGTGTCGATTTCCTGTTGTTGGGCTTTTTTTGGTTAGTCGTGGTCAAGTCTGTTGGCGGTTGAAGTTGTGTTGTTTTGTGCGGCCTCGGTAAAGCGACGATGATGTCGAGGGCGGCGGCGGCGCACGAAAAGGCAGGCCGTGAGGGCAGGTTGTTTTGGGTTGGTTTCTGAGGAGCGTTCAAGGCGCTGTTGATTGACTCTTTCTGAAGGGAGTTCTCCTACGATTGGAATACGCAGCAGTCTATCTATCTATCCTTGCGGCTTTTGTTTTTCTCTTCGAATGTCTGTCTGTTTGGCTGGTCGGAGTACGCATGTATTGTTTACTTTGTTTATAGTGGTACGGGAGGGACGTTCGAGACGTTTCGCAAAGACAATTCGAGTTCCACAGGAACAAATGGGTATTGGTTCGAAGCCGGTCGCGAAGGGCGATAGGGCGGGAATAGATGGACGAATATACAGGATATCGGAGGGAAAGAGAGGAAGAGAGAGAGAGAGAGAGAGGGAGAGGGAGGGAGAGTCAAGTCTAGACGAGACGTCAACGAGCGCTTGTTCGTCTGCTCGGAAAGGGAACGAGCGATGCGATGTATGCAGTCCCTGCTAGAGGGGGGGTGAAAGGGTATAGCGGGATGGAGGAGGGAAGAGATAGAAGAGAAGGAGGAGGAGGAGGAGGAGGGAGAGAATTGAGGTGGATGGGGGGGACGGGATGCATCAAGATAATAATAAAGGTTGACGGC